>JACEVL010000600.1:482500-651568 GCA_020284085.1 Aporrectodea caliginosa
TGCAACCGCACCGGTATCCGAATCTGTACCTGTACTTTTATCTGTACCTCTACCTGTACCTGTGTATGTACGTGAGACTGTTATGTGTCAGTGTATGTATCTGTAACTACGTATGTCTTGTATCGATACCCGTATCTTTAAATATACCTGTGTCTGTATATATCTGTACTTGTGTCTGTGTCTGTACCTACATTATATGCTTGCATCTGTATGTAGCTGTACCTGTATCTATGTCTGTGTCTTCACCTGTGTCTGTACCTGTATCAGCATCTGTACTTGAATCTATACCTAAATATGTACCTCTGTCTGTACCTAAACCATATGTACTTGTATCTGTACCTTTATTTGTACCTCTATCTCTGTATGTGTCTATGTCTGTACCTGCATCAGCATCTGTACTTGCATCTGTACCTCTATCTGTACCCCTACCTATTTATGTGACTGTATACCTGTAAATGTATGGTGATTAGGCCTACAATAAATATCAAAAGCCGTTTTCATAGTCTATTATAGCGAATGATTTCCTTTCTAATTGTCTTTATAGCCTCTCCTCCTCCTCTTCTTCTTTCTCTTCTTCCTTCTCCTCCTCCTCCTCAAATCTTTTCCTAACACCACCGAATGTTCTACATCCATCCACATCCACCGTCCATCAAATGAAAAACCGTTTCATATCCTTCAACGTTTTTCTCTTTTGATAGATGTGATCCGCTGGAGTCCTTCCATCAGATTCCAGTGGAGGAGGGGAGTCGAAAAAGGGCAAAGGTCAAGACGGTAGCTGTTCCATGATCCATTCGACCTTTAATCGTCTTTCCTTTCCAGTTTGTTGTGCGTTAAATCGCTTAGACGTCTGGATGTCAAGCGATCGTCATGTCAAAGAGGAGATTGCTTTGAGTTGCTATCGACGCTCTCTCTTGTAACAACGCAATATTGCCTCTGGCTATATTAGCACCTCTCTGCTCCTGAGAAATACACAAAAGACAGTAGATAAATAATAATTGTAACACGAATCTTTATAATTGTAATTTTTATTATTTAGCGCCTCTGGTTAGATATCTGTAAGGGGCGCTATATCAAGTTTCATTGATTGATTGATTGATTGATTATGACGATATATTGATGCAATAGAGATTACAGTAGCTACCTATACTCATAGGATGCTGTAGAAGACGGTTTACTGCGCCTCTGATTGGTGTGAACTGCGAGAGGCGCTATATAAATTCATAGATACATTAGGGTACAATACCATCAGCGCAAGAGTTCAAATGCTATGGAATGGTTCGGATGAAAGTACAGTTTAAGCAGCTAGGATTAGATATAATCACGACGAATACATCAATACAATACAGCTAATAAGCATTGTATTTTGATATTGCCATACTTCAAAAGTTCAGAAGTGAACAGACAACCAACCATTGCACAGAACATCGATGGCGCTGAGCAATTGTGAGTTAAGGACTTGCTGAAAGTCCCTACACGCTATGTAACAGTCATTCATTCATTCAAATGTAGGCATAGCGAACCTTCGTAATCACCGTGTTACGAGGCGAGCAATCTATCCAATCGGGTACCGAAGCAGCAGTCGATGGCGCGAGTCGACTGTGTGTGAAGTACTTGCCGAAGTAATTTTTCAATTTACCGAAAAGAACATTAAGGTTGAAATACTTAATTTAGTGCAAGAGTTGTGGACTTGCGGAATGGTTTTGATGATAGTACTGTCTCAGTGGACACTATCACGGCTTTTAAGAGGAAGCTACATGTATGAGAGATTGGCCTTTCTAAGCTTCACAAGTTTACTTGCAGTGGTTCAAACACAAACTGCACGTCTTCTGAACCACTTTAAACCCTTGTTATGTTAGGTTATTCGGAGCTAAGTTTAAGTTATGTCATGCCATGTTATGTCATTTATGGTAAGTAATGTTATGCAGCTTATGCTATGATATGTTAAGTAATACTATGCTAACTATTACTGCTAAGTCACGTTAAGTTATTAAATGCTAAGTTATTTTATGCTAAGTTGTGTTTTGTTGCGTTATATTATGCTATGCTACGTCATTTCAAAATGTTATGAAGAGACCATTATTAATTAACGTGATGGGCATTCGCACAACATCGTTGTAGACGTGTTTAGATTCCATTAGACTAAGAAAGTTACCTAACCAAAACAAGTCACTACTTGACCCATGAAACGGGGAGGAAACTATGTTTCTAAACATAAATAGAACGATTTATCAATTCTCAGTTGAAAACGACCGAGAGAGGCACGAAAGGAGCCAACAAGTAGGGCAGAAAAGGACAGAGAGACATACACACACAGAGACCAGCGTCGGGATAAAGGCCGACTGAGTCGATCTGACGCCAGTTACGAACCGATTAAACGCCTACCCCCTCCCTGGAATGACTCTGTACCACCTTGATCCACCGCTTTCCATCGTTCCTGCTCCTCCTCCAGCCGACATCTACATACCCTCCAACTCCTCCGAATCCACAAACAACACTTCGTTTTCCGACATCTCCTCTTTCTCATCCTATTCCCATTTCCATTTCATTTCTTCTCTTCCTAGCACCTCTTCTTGCTCTTCGTAATTCTCCCATTTCTTCTCCTCTTTCTCAGAGTCGGCGCCAGATATTTTTTGTAACCAGGGCATAGTCAGGTCATTCATACAAGTAACCAGTGCATAGGGCGATCTATACCCCAAATAAATTCTCGGCAGGTCAAACATTCTGGCAGCGTTGTGCCAGGGCAAGGACCAGGGCAAAGGCTTTTTTACCAGTGCATTTACCCTGACTTGCCCTGCTGTAGAACAGTCACTGCACTTCCTCCTCTTCTTCTTCTTGCCAGGTGCTTTCATTTTCTCTTCCACCTATTCTCTATTTCCCTTCTATTCCTCCTCTCTTCCTTCTTCCTTCCATTCCTTCTCCTCCGCCTTTTCTCCATCCTCCCCCTCTTCTTTCTCCTAATGTTTCACCTCCTCACAAGCCTCTTCTTCCTCCTCCTCTGCCTTCTCCGCTTCCATTTCATTCTTCACCTCTCCACAACCTCCTTCTTCTCGTCTTCCTCCTTCTCTCCAACCTCCTCTTCTTCCTCCACATCCTCCTCTTCCTTCACCTCTTGTGCCTCCTCCCTTCCTCTTCTACTTTCTCCTCTTCTCCTCCTCTTCATCCTCCACATCCTCCTTCTCTTTCTCCTCTTATACATCTGCCTATCAAGTTACCAAAAGTAGACGCAATCCTCATGTAATAAATAGACTGACGTATATTCATTTATTTATGAGCGGTATGAAACTGCATAACACGAGATGTGTTGAAGTGAGCAAAGAGCAGACACGGCTGGAAACGGGTACACAGGCACACGGGCAGACAGACAAGACCGAGAGACAGACGGGCAGACAAACAGAAAAGGTGCAAACTGAAGAATATGAAGCTGACGGTGGTTTATCTGGTTGGATAGAATTGCGATTGATCGACAGATTTGTTGGAAAAATGTAGATTTCAAAGGTGGAAGAGCGGCGCAGGAGAAAGGGATGTTGAAAGACAAAGGGAAGGGAGGAAGGGAGGAAAGGAGGAGGGAGGAGGGGATATGGAAGAAAGGATGAGTGGGAGTCTACAGGCGGGGCAGAGAGATGCAAGGAAGCGGAGATATATAGAAGGAGAGAGACAAAGTGACAAACAGAGAGAAAGAGAGAGGAAGGAAAGGAAAGGAGGCTGTTATTGCAGGTTTGTAATTTTTCCCGCTCCGGTGCATAGCCTACTGCACAAAGCATCAACCGATGGCACATCAAAACCAAACCCCAGTCAGATAAATATCCAGGTGATCAGTCCTCAAAGGCAGATAGACAACCTATTAAAATAGTTCTGTTGGGAACGGCGTTCCGGTTCCTTTTTGACGGCCCCAACGCCGTATCATTTCCTTCTTTGATTAACATGGCGCCTCAAGGTGGCGCTCGAGTTTTTCCTGAAGCCGACGTTCCGGTGTTTTTTGTCTAGGTCGGGATCACTGAGTATTAAGGATAATGATACGCGAAAAATTTCCAATTCGCATTCGACACTAAGTCTTCTGCAAACCTATCTTCCACTGCTGGGATATAACGGAACACTTTCTCCATCTACCGAATGGTTAACGCGCTGTACCCGAAATTGCGGAACCATTCGCCAGATGGCCATAGGCTTGCGTAAATTGGAAAATTTATTTTCACTTCATAACAGCGTCGAGGCCAAATTAATATCTATACTGCTACCCTTCAAATATGGATGTTTAAATTTCACGTATACATTGGCTTATGTATTAAAGAAAAGATCACATTGCATAATGCTACAGAACCGTTTTGTAATAAATGTTTGGTGTTCCTGTAGAGAGAGAGTAGGCTATCAGTAAGGGAACTAATTGTTATCGTATCGTAATAGTAACCTCCAAACATCTAAGGCTCCACTCGAAAGCCAAGCGCAGGGCACCAGCTTATTCACTAGGGTTGTTATTCTTCGAAAACGATTAAACTGAAATTCAACAATTGTATTACATTTGCCAATTCATGCATACAGTCCTAGCTTATGAAAATGATATTCCAACATGTAAGCTTACTCAGCTGCCTGAACAGTTTAAAAGAGCAACTATGTCAGTCAGCAACTTACGTGCATACAGTTAACAGTTAGTGAAATTGTTTATATATTTAATGTTCATCGGCCGAATTTGCCATAAACTGAATCAGGGCTTTTTTTAGTGTGCAGTTCTACACAAAAAGTGCAGCTCTAAATGAATTTGTGCAGCTGTAAAAGCATTTTTGTGCAGTTACAAATAGCTAAACAAAGGTCATTGTCATCCCATTGGGAATAATTTACCATGGCTTTTGAAAAAGATAGAAGGGGTTGTGCAGTTCTAAACATTCCTTAATAAAAGCCCTAAACTGAATCTTAATCAGATTAATTAATGACTTATTAGAGTTGTATTAGGCCCTATGCCATTCGAACAGTAAGAACTGTTCAAAAATAATTTCTCTTGACGTCAACGGTTCCAGCAGCCATAGGGTGCCGTTTAACAATGGATACCACTACTAGGCCTAAGCCTACTATATCAAATTTAAATGTATATCTTCGAAATTTCTCAGAGCCACAAAAAAGCCGAGTCAGAGAGACCAGTTTTCATCGGCGCTAAAGTATATTCGTTTATTGAGAAAACAATCAGACAAAAACGCAGAATTGGTAACGTGAGATATTAAATTTAAGAAAAAATAAATAAATAAAAGTTACAGGGCTCGTGACTTTGATGTTGCTGTAAATTGGTAGAGAGGCGATGAAACGATCGAGAGAGTTATATCCTTTTGTTGGCTGTTTGACTATTATTGAAGTGAGAACGGTAAATTCAGTTAGGTTATTTAATGCTCCAGTGTATTGAGATCTCCAGCAAGAATTATAGGAGCATTTGTTATCTTTGAAGAGCAGTTCATCGATAATATTATTGTTGCCGAGTAGGAAGAGTAGAGAGGCCGTGAGTGATTTAGAACTCCATCTAATCGTAGTAATTTTGTTCTGATATTTTTCAGTAGTAATCCAGGGAAGTACGAAGAATTTGTATTTTTTTGTTGTTGACAAGGTTGTACACTGAGATGATTTTTGGTAATGATTGCAACACCATTGACTTTTCTGTTGATAAAAGATTTATGTTATTACAGAGCGTTGTTACACAGCAACTAACGAATAGGAAATGATGTATTGGGATAATAGTTATTGTTATCGAGTTCTACGCTCGGCTGCTCGGCTTATTGGACGGCTTCTTAAGTACTCTCCTGTCTCTGCATACATGCGTGATGTGTTGCATTGGCTGCCTGTGTCTCAGCGTATCTCATATCGCATTGCTGCTCTTGTTTCTCGTTGTGTTCTTGGCTGCGCTCCATCTTACTTGCGTGATCTTTGCCGCCCAGTGTCTGATGTTCCAGCGCGTCGGGTGCTTCGCTCTGCGACGAGGGGTGAGTTCCTTGTTCCACGGACTCGCTTGGCTATTAGGCAGCGCCGTGCTTTCTCGGTTGTTGGCCCTTCCATTTGGAATGACCTACCACTTAAGCTCCGTGTTTTACTTGTAAGCCATCTGACAGGGTTCTACAAGTCCCTCAAGTCTTTTTTCTTTAGTCGTGGCTGGGCCGGGAGCGCTCCTGAGTAGTTTCTTGAAGGGGCGCTATATAAATGCTCTGAATGAATGAATGAATGAATGAATAGTGTATTCGAAGGTTCAGAAAGGTCGACGTCATCAACCTTATAGCCGCAAAATGTCGTTAAACATTGGAAATTGCAACGCGCTCTTTGGACACCTCTAAAACGCTATCAACATACTTTATATATTTTTGAATTACCCTTCCGGTATTTAATTTAACAATCACTATTCTGTTCCTTTTACAAGCTGTAGAAACTGTACAAAATATATTCCTATAATAGATGTCGACTGGTTTAAATGCCACAATATATCGTTAAACGACTGATAAATTTAATGATGCTTTACTATTTTGAAAACCTTTGAACTACGATAGTGCCAGTCCCAAGCATAGAAAAGTAGGAGGGCCACTCTAATTTTTTTTACATATCATCGTTAAACAGCTACTAACCAATAGGCTATGCTGAGTTGGGATAATAGTTTGTTGGAAGGTTCAGAAGTTCTACGTCAGTGTTTAACGTCACTATTCAGTTATAGGGCGTATAGCTGCAAAATGTGGTTAGAAACCGAAAATTGCAAGCTACTCATTGGACACCTTTAAAACGCTATCAACTTATGCTATATATTTGTGATTTGCGCTTGAAACTAACGTTAAGAATCGTGCATGACACTTACGTTAAGCTAAAATAAGACTATTAAGCCAAAATAATTTCTGTCGACGTCAACGGCCTTTGTTGCCATGAGATGTCGTTAAACTGGGGATCCATCCATACAGCTTGTATACTATAGATTAGTTTGCCACTATTATGCAAAGGACTGGAAAATCCTTATACAACATCGATCGTGTGACAAAGTTTCGGGCGATAATCGGGGCCAGGAAAATTCGCATCTTGCTTTCACAACAAATGCATTCAGTTAATTATATTTATGAAGGTACGTCGACGAATAATTATGCCTGCCAAGTAAAAATTGCCTATTTAACACATCATATTTAACCCTCGTGTGGGCATGGTAATTTTGGTACACGAATGCCAAAGATGGGTTCCGGGTGGACCTCAGGGTTTTCACTGTAATATCTGGAGAAGGGATTGGAATAGGCCTACTGTAACGGGATTTGGCTCTTTATAATACAAATTAAATTTGCAATTGACTGATGTATTTCAAAATGAAACCTATCTTTGGACTTTAGTACTCGCCTGTAGGCCTACTGTTTTGCAATGTCTAGACTTATAACAGGTTTTCTGTTGTAGGGATGTAGTTTTGGCCTGTATAACCTCGAATAGGCAGCAAACATTACAATAGATCTGTATTACATTCAGCGCTGAATTCACCATCCAACGATGTCACAAAACGTGCGCTGACCAAATTGTTTTGGACTGGTAATCAGGTGCCTGTTTGAGACCATCAGCCGCATATCTTGCGATGACATTGACACATGATATGGTTGTGGGGTACAGGGTGGGAGAATACTTACGCAAAAATAATTATATCATGCCAAGACAAATTGATGGTTTTAAGATGTCCTGAAAACATTTTTACAACTTCGTAGCCATTCTAAAGTTATCCGTGGAAAACAGGGTTCATAAGAAGGACAATAGTCACCAGAGACAAGGATACAATATTGAGGTTATACAAATCACTGGTTAGGCCACAGTTGGAAAACTGCATCAAACTCAAACAGGACATGGAAAATCTGGAGAAGGTGCAAAGAAGAGCTACAAAATGATTTGGGGCTACAAGGGTTTGGGCTATGAAGAAAGGTTGAAAAGGTGTGGACTAACAACATTGGAGAGAAGGAGGAGCAGAGGAGGCCTAATTGAAGCCTACAAGATTATTACTGGAAAGGAGGCAGGGCAGAAGGAGAAGTTTTTGAATTAGCACCAAACAAGGCAACTCGGGGACATAGGTATAAATTATTTAAGAAAGCGAAAGGGACATTAGGGCAGAAATTCTTCAGTGCAAGAGTTGTAGATTTGTGGAGTAGTTTGGATTGGATGATAGTACTGTCTCGGTGGACACTATCACAGCTTTTAAGAAGAAGGTAGGAAAATTGGGCTATTAATCATGTTCCAGGTTAATATGCAGTGGTTTTAACACAGACTAAATGCCTTCTGAACTACTTAAAACCCTTGTTATGTTATGTTATGTTATGTTATGCTATGTTATGCTATGTCCGGTCGAACCCCCTCCTTGGACACTCGAGTGTTAATATCGGAATAATTGGTGGGGCGATATCTATGTTTAAGTGTGAAACGGATATATACGTTAATTTTTACAAGTACCGTAACCGTTCCTCTAAACATAGATTCCTTGTGAATGATTAATTTTTATGTTACGTTTCTACCCGGCTTCGCACGGGTTGTCTCTACCTAACATAGTAGGGACCCTGGGCAAGTCCTTCACTCGCAATTGCTCACGCGCTTCGGCGTGAAACTCCGATTCAGCGTCCGTGCAGTAGTCGGGAGCGCCTCTGAATGGGCAATCTGGTAGGGGCGCTATAACAAGTGTTCAAATACAAATACAATACAATATTATTTTCCCTCTGGCTAATTATAGTAGACGAGGCTCGGACTATTTTTAGTGTTCCATTGTATTTGAATTTGCTCTGTCCTATATATTGCTCCCGTAGGCTAAGATTTTAAAATGTAAAATGTAAACGTTCGCGTTTTCATCAGGAAGCGAACCGCGATCCTCACGCTCTCTATAATTGAGTCGCAGCTCCTACCAATGTACAATACAGTACAATACAACTTGTATTTATAACGCGCCTTAATAAAACTGAGTCTTACTCAAAGGACGCGTTACAATGTAGTTACTAATCATAGTACTTAGAGAAGAGATAAGTTTTGCACCTATTTTAATGTAGCTACATGACGTCTTTCGCTTTCGAAGAAATCCCGAAATACCTTGCGAACGCTCTGTTTAAAGAGTCTATTAAGTAGCTGTGTGTTGTAGGACGTTATGAGAAATAAGAAATGGCGGCGTTTTGCAACGGCTCGATATTTTAAAATTCATTCATTCGTTCATTCATTCAGAGCATTTATATAGCGCCCCTTCAAGAAGCTACTCAGAAGCGCTCCCGGCCCAGCCACGACTAAAGAAAAAAGACTTGAGGGACTTGTAGAACCCTGTCGGATGGCTCACAAGTAAAGAGCGCAGCTTAAATTAAGCGGCAGGTCATTCCGGATGGAGGGTCCCACACCAAAAGAACCACGGCGCTGCTTATTACTTAAAATGTCCATATATCAGCGTTTAAAGTAAATTGCGAGCTGAGAATAGTCGCGTTTACCTACAAATGCCCGTTAAAATGTTTAAAAAAAATTTTAATAGCTAAAGCGTTCCCTTTCGGATCCTTTAGTGGGACGGACAAACAAACAAACATACAAACAAACGGAAGGACAAACTTCAAGCTCTTATAGTATAAATGGACGACAGAGTGTCACTTTGGACCAAGCACTAACCTTCACGCGGCATATAAACCTACTATGCCGCGCTTGTTACTACCAGCTACGTCAGCTTAGAGTGGCCTTTTGTTCTTTAACTCCTAATGCTGCCTTAACGCTTATCCATTCTTTTATTGTTTCTCGCCTTGATTACTGCAGCGCCCTCTATGTGGGTCTTCCGGCGGCTCGGGTTGGGTGCTTGGTTCGGGTCATGCGAGCGGCGGCAGGCCTCATTGGCCGCATCGCAAGATTCGGCCATGTTACTGATTACATGCGGGATGTCTTGCATTGGCTCCCTTTCCCGCAGCGGATAACTTACCGGATCTCTGCCTTGGTCTGGCGCTGCCTCGCGGGTGTGGCCCCTGTTTACTTACAGGCCCGGCTCTGCTGCCCACCCTGAGCGTCCAGCGCCGTGATTCTCTCCGCTCCTCTAAGCAGGTTGAGCTTGTTGTTCCCGGTCGCGGACTTCTATTATGCAGCGCCGTGCCTTTTTCTGTTGCTGGCCCTGCAATCTGGAATGAGCTCCCTTGGATGCAAACAGCGCCTAATGCATAGAGCCCTTGCGGCCACATTCTTCTCTAACCTCAAGACTGTTCTCTTTAGCCGGGGTTGAGTCGGGAGCGCTTCTGAGTAGATAATCTTGAAGGGCGCTATATAAATCTATGAAATGAATGAATGAATGAAAGATGTTATAATGCATTGCCAGATGTACACTGCCACCCTAAGAGAGCCGATAAATATAACATAAATATTATTCCGCAGCTGCCTATAATTATAAGGCGGGTGAAAAGCGATTTTAAGGTGTTTAGCTCTTGATGACGAAAACAGTGGTGTGATCGAAGGTTATCTGTTATGGCTATCCGAGCGATGTCGCTAAAACGATAATTCAAATATTCTACTAATTGCACGATTGGATTCTATGGTCTTGCTAGTAGTGGAGAGAGTAATATCGGTGTCAACGGTCCTGGTGGCCGAAACTTTATATTATCTTGTATTTTATTCCTCAACTCTTACTAAGCTATTACTTCATACCATTCAGTTTCTCCTTTGTACACCTAACAGCGTTTGCCTGTTGTTAATTCAATAAACGAATATATGATGGCCAAACGATGTCGTTAAACAATGGAAATACCAACCAAAGGGTTCTTACTGCTGATGAATAATAAGTTGACAGTATATAGGCCTATTATTTGTTCCCCGGGCTAAATAATATAATAGTAGACGAAGCTCGATCGTGTTCCATTACAGCGCTCGTAATTTTTCGGAACGGAGCCCGTGTTTTATTTCGATTGCATCCTCGCGTGACGTAAGACAACATTTCTCTTACGTCACGCCGCTCAAGCGAGGTTAAAATATGCATATTAATGGCCTCCGTTATTGGTATTACGGAACCTCATAATTTTGAAGTTTAAAATGTCCATATGTCAGCGTTTAAATAAAATTGCGACCTGAAAATAGTCGCGTTGACCTAGACGTGTCGTAATAACGTTTCGTAAGATTTTCAAATCGCTAAAGCGTTCCGTTTCTGAGCCTTTAGAGTACAGACAAACAAACATACGGAAGGACAACGTAAACAGACTTGGACTTATATTATAAGATTGGCGATAGATCGATTATGGCGCCTACAAATATTATTAAAAGTATTTTGTAATCACATGCAGTTCAGGTAGAAAGTCTAAAGTTATCCGGATATTGTTTGTGCTAGGTCTCTGAACTCTTTCCTGTCTTATTGGTCACTTTCACAGTCTTTTCAAGATGGAGCTAGGAAAATTGGGCTATTAACATGTTCCAGGTTAACTTAATGCAGTGGTTTTAACACAGACTAACTAGTACCTTATTTATACTTAAAACCATTGTTATGTAACTGTTATTTTATGTTATGCTATACTATGCTATGTCCTGACGAACCTGACCCTCCTGCGACTCTCGACCTCGAAATATCGGAATAATTACGCCATCTTCAGTCCAAGTTGTGATACGGATACTGCGTTAATTTTTACAAGTGTTGCTAAATCCAGCTTTCAAAACTGATTCGTGTATCGATGATTACTTTTCGAGAGAAGCTTCTACCTGGCTTCCTTCGAGTTGTCAGGATCTACCTTCAAGTAGGGACCCTGGGAAAGTCCTTCACTTCTCGCAATTGCTACCGACTACAATAAAAAAACTCCGATTCAGTTTCCAGCCGCCTAGTCGAGAATTTCGAATCTGAATCCCCTACACTTGTAGCGCGCAGTCTCAATCGTTGAAAATACAATACAATACCATATTAATGGCCCTCTGGCTAATAAGTAGACGAGGCTCGGACTATTTTTAGAATTCCATTGTATTTGAATTTTTGTCCAAAATATTGCTAATGTAGGCTAGGTCGATGTCAAAAAATGACAAAATGTAAACGATGTCGCGTTTTCTATACTGTCTAAAGCGAAGAACAATCCTCACGCTCTCTTTAAGTGAGTCGCAGCTATTAATAATAGAACAATACAGTACAATACAACTCAGTATTTGTGTTGTGCCTTCGAAGACGATTATTATTTCAAAGGATATTTAAACAATTGTAGTTACATAATTATAGTACTTATGTAAGATTGTAAGTTAATGAGATTTATATCTGGAGTAACTTAGATACCTGAAGTCCACTTGCGTTCAGCAGTCCGTGGAGATCTGCTGGTTGCACCTTCTTCCATCTGACGATGCTGGGGTTTCTCGTGCTTTAGGAGAAATCAGAAATGGATCGTTTTCAACGGCTATTTAGCTTAGCAACTCATTCAGACGTTCCTTTTTTCAGAGCATTTATTTAGAGCCCTTGTGAGATTAATAAAAGCTACCTTAGAATAGCCCGATGCTTCAACGAATGAATGAATGAATGAATGAATCGAATGAATCAATGAATCAATGAATCAATGGCAATCAATCAATCAATCAATCAAGAATCAATATTCGTTTCAATCAATCAATCCAGATTCGTTTAGGTCAATGAATCCGCAACATGAACTCACGTTACTGCTTATTACTTAATAATACACCCATACATACATACATACATACAAACATACCGGTATACATAAATACATGCATACAATAATTGACTTGCATTTTTTCTTAAAACTGTTTTCTGTAGATGATCCGAGTTCAGTGCAAATGGGTGACGACCTCAGATCGTTTCATGACCTCTCACCCTGCCAACAAACCTCACCAAACAAACGGAACTCCGTTCCGCCCGTTCCTGCAGTGTTGGTGTCCCAGACCCTGGTACTTGGAACCCGGACCGCCGCAACTAACCTCCCATCCGCCACAGAGAGTACTTCCGGTCGGCAAAGCTACCATCTGCTGCGAGCGCTTGGAACTGGCGACCGTCGTCTCCGACTGGAGACGAAGGCTGTGGGAACGGTTCCACCAGCTGGTTTCTCGCCTTGATTATCTGCAGCGCCCTCTATGTGGGTCTTCCGGCGGCTCGGGTTGGGTGGCTTGGTTCGAAAGCATGCGAGCGGCGGCACGCCTCATTGGCCGCATCGCAAGATTCGGCCATGTTAGTGATTACATGCGGGATGTCTTGCATTGGCTCCCTTTCCCGCAGCGGATCACTTACCGGATCTCTGCCTTGGTCTGGCGCTGCCTCGCAGGGTGTGGCCCCTGTTTACTTACAGGAGCTCTGCTGCTCCACCCTGAGCGTCCAGCGCCGTGGTTCTCTCCGCTCCTCTAAGCAGGTTTGAGCTTCTTGTTCCCCGGTCACGGACCTCTATTATGCAGCGCCGTGCCTTTTCTGTTGCTGGCCCTGCAATCTGCTGTTGCTCCCTGTGGATTTACGCCTAATGCCAATGAGGATGCTACTAACTTTGCTATGTATGTTTATAACTGTTGTTGTTAAGGAGGATGACTGTTCTCTTTTAGCCGTTTCAGTCGGGAGCGCTTTGAGTAGATAATCCGGACGAGGTATACGCGGTACTGATGGACATCGAACCCGTCGACGGAAAGAGGTACCGATACGCGTACCATCGGTCGTCTTGTTGGTGGCTAAGAGAGCCGATAAATATAACATAAATATTATTCCGCAGCTGACTCACCGTTCATAAGGAACGGGTGAAAAGCAGATTTTAAGGTGTTTAACTCAAACTGACCAACAACAGTGGTGTGACAAGAATGGTTATCTGTTAGAGAGCTATCCGAGCGATATATATATATATATATATATATATATATATATATATATATATATACGATTGGATATATATGGTGATGCTGATAGTACAGAGAGTCTTATCTAATGTCAATGGTCCTGGTCGTATACTCTACTCTTATATTATCTTGTATTTTATTATCTCATCTCATACTAAGCTTATTACTTCTTATCAATTCTTATTTTATCTTTATCTTATCAGCGTTTGCCTGTTGTTAATTCAATAAACGAATATATGATGGCCAAACGATGTCGTTAAACATGGAAATAGCAGTGAAAGGGTTACTGCTATACGATAAGTGAGAACTCTAAAAAAATTCCAAATGAGATCAACACCTTTTTAAAGTTTGACAATCGTTAAACTATAAGTAAGAGCAGTATTTAATTTGGAAACATATTGTTGTTCTTGTTGGCTCTACCTAAATAAAGTCGATTAAGTACGTTTTAGAGGTGTCCAAATATAGCGCTGTAACCAAACGGAGTAGTAGTATTTTCAGTAATTAACGACACTGTAATTACAAAGCTCATTAGCGTAATCTTCCTTTATCCAGGCTTGGGACTGGCACTGTCAGAGTACAAACAGTGGCGGAGTTAATCAAACGGATGCCGTGTCCCATATTTATATAGGCTGGCGTAATGCGCCCAAAAATCATTACTAACTGTTTCGAACGGATATTGCTTTCTAACCTTGTGGAAGGGCAGAATTCTTCCAGAAATCAGTCTTCGCAAGTCTTTGAAGGAGGAAAGCAACAGGCTTGTGAAAGAGCAATCTTTGCAGTTTTAAGGGAAGAAAATATGTCTGCAAGTATGTGCAGAAATGTGTATGGGCCTAACTGCGGACGAACTACGGCACTTAATATCTAGGTTATTATTATTATTATTATTATTATTATACCTTTTTTTTTTTTTTCGCAACATTTATTATTACTTTGTATTATTATTATTTACACATTACGTATTATTATTAGAATTATTATTATTATTATTATTATTATTATTATTACGTATTACTGCATACGGTTTCTGGATACGAAAAAAAATGAAAAAGTGTCTATTTCTTCGACCGCTTACCTCGAGTCCATTATCATTGTCTTGCGTTTAATCTGAATGCGTCTGATTTTACTACAAATAATAATCTATCGCTTAATATCAAACTGACTGTACAACGCAGTGGTGATTGCAAATCAGTATGAACGGACTGACTTACAAGTTATTACAGGAGTCGATTTCAATCTGTATTCGCCAGGTGGCGACCGTTACGACTAAATATCATCGATACGTTTGATAATAAAAGTTAAAAATAAACGTTAAGAGTGAATGTTCTTAACTACAAAAGTTACGGATTTTATGGACTTATCGCTCGAATTCTCCGTGGAAATAAATCAGGTTCGAAATGCGAAAGCATATTCAATAATTTTGGTTTTGATTTCACTGTGATCGGAATATCGTTTCGACGTTTTCGCGCGTCAAGGCGGGAAACATAATTTCTTACGAAAATAAAGGAAATAAAATAGAAATGGGGAAAAACAAACTAAAACGTCGTCTAGACACTTCATCAAGTTCGTCGAACTCTGGAGATACTTCATTGAACATTCCTGAAGAACAGAAAATAGACGCGCAAAAGAAGGCGTACGCACAACAGGAGGTCCAAAAGGTCTTGCCGACAGCCCGTGAACCTACTTCTGGCTTGACTGAGGATATCGAAAATATAAAAGAAATCGAACGAACCAATACAGAAGGTAAACAAATATCTGAATCTGTTGAGGATTTACGAAATTTCATTTATAAATCTTCTGACAACCTTCGAAATGAAAATTTGTCACAGAACAATAGTGATTACTTTGAGTCGTACTATGAATCAATGGCCAGAAGGAGGTCTCGTTCACTGGATAACTGGCGGGATCAAGGTACATGGAATGAAACTAAATTGAAAAGGGAACATTTTTTGAAGATGGTCCCTCCTAGAAAGGTCCAGGATCAAACGAGTGGGGCGATTGGTAAGGATGTTAAACGTTGTCAAACTGCACACCCTCGAAAGAGAATTAAGATGAATATATACAAGAGTCCAACTTTTGATAACACTGATGAAAACTTTGATGTACACACAGCTGAACAAGATGTTACTAAGGTTAACTCAACTAAACCTGTAACACAATCTCATGTAAGTGAAACTGTTGATGTCACTGATGTTAATAATGTAAACATGGCTAAGCCTGTAACACAATCTCAGGCTAAGCATGTAACACAATCTCATGTAAGTGAAACTGTTGATGTCACTGATGTTAATGCTCAACAAAATGTTACTAAGGTTAACTCAACTAAACCTGTAGCACAGTCTCATGTAGGTGAAACTGTTGATGTCACTGATGTTAACGCTCAACAAAATGTTACTAAGGTTAACTCAACTAAACCTGTAACACAATCTCATGTAAGTAAAACTGTTGATGTCACTGATGTTAATAATGTAAACATGGCTAAGCCTGTAACACAATCTCAGGCTAAGCATGTAACACAATCTCATGTAAGTAAAACTGTTGATGTCACTGATGTTAACGCTCAACAAAATGTTACTAAGGTTAACTCAACTAAACCTGTAACACAATCTCATGTAAGTGAAACTGTTGATGTCACTGATGTTAACACTCAACAGAATGTTACTAAGGTTAACTCAGCTAAGCATGTAATACAATCTCATGTAAATAAAACTGTTGATGTCACTGATGTAAATAATGTAAAATTGGCTAGGCCTGTAACACAATCTCAGGCTAAGCATGTAACACAATCTCATGTAAGTAAAACTGTTGATG
Source organism: Aporrectodea caliginosa (assembly GCA_020284085.1). Taxonomy (NCBI): domain Eukaryota; kingdom Metazoa; phylum Annelida; class Clitellata; order Crassiclitellata; family Lumbricidae; genus Aporrectodea; species Aporrectodea caliginosa. Next base: position 499,061 of record JACEVL010000600.1, read on the forward strand.
TCACTGATGTTAACGCTCAACAAAATGTTACTAAGGTTAACCCAACTAAACATGTAACACAATCTCATGTAAGTAAAACTGTTGATGTCACTGATGTTAACGCTCAACAAAATATTACTAAGGTTAACTCAACTAAACCTGTAACACAATCTCATGTCAGTAAAACTGTTGATGTCACTGATGTTAACGCTAAACCTGTAACACAATCTCATGTAAGTGAAACTGTTGATGTTAACGCTCAACAGAATGTTACTAAGGTTAACTCAACTAAACCTGTATTAGTTGGAAATTCAGACGTATCACAGTCAAATGAGGCAAATACAAGAAAAATGTATCATTGTGAAGTAAAGCAATCATTTGCACAAGCTAGCATAGTTCATGATGTAACAAATCGGAAAAATGTTACTGTAAAACATAATCAATCTCGCCCTACGATGACAGATCAACAACGAGAAATAAACTCCAGAACAGTTTTTGTAGCTGGTGAGCGAGATCAATTGATTAAGCTTTACAAACATAAACCTCGTCTTCTAAATAAGGAGATAATTGAACAGGCTGGTGGTCAAATTGATAAAGTTTATCTTACCAAAAATGGTACCCTTAGAATAATAGCATGCACTAATGCACAAAAAGATAAACTAATGAAATTGAACCATCTTGATAATAAACCAGTCAAAGTAAGCCTACCATATAATTTAACTAGAGTGAAACCTAATTCAAGCAAATCAGTGCCACCAAATCAGCAGAAAGTTAATTACTTGGTTAAAGGAGTTATTTATGGATTGCTGGAAGACCAACACAATTTAAATGAAATAGCTAAAGATATCGGTGCTTCTCAAATGTATGCGTTAGGGAACTATGAAACGAGCAATGCTACAGTGGTAGCTTTTAATAAAGACACCATTCTTCCATCAACGATTGAATTTGACAATCGAAAATTCAAAGTTCATTTGTTTATTCCCAAACCAAAACGCTGTGATAAATGTCAGAAATTTGGACATTTGACATTCCAATGTTCAAAAGAGACCATTTGTAGCTATTGCAGTGGTCGTCATGAATTTAAAGAATGTAACTCAATTACTCAGAAATGTGCTAATTGTGGACAGGCTCATAGCGCTGCGTTTAGAGGATGTCCTCAATATATCGAACTGCAAAAAGCATTAAAGATAAGAGCAGAAGAAAATATAACACTAAATGAAGCCATTCAAAAGGTTAAAATAAATCAGCAATTTGACAAAATGCATAAAGATCTTATTGTAAATTTAAATCAAGGAACTAACTGCCCTACAGTTAATAATGTAAACATTCAAACTTATGCTGATAAACTGAAATCCAGTAATGTTAATCAGTTATGGCCCTCCCTTGCATCATCATCAACAGTGCAAATCAGACATAATGATCATTTAGAATCAGAAATCGCAATGGAAGACTCCCATACATCGTCATCAACTGTAACACTCAAACATAACGATCATTTAGAACCAGAAATCCCAATGGAAGACTCCACTTCACAAAATGTAATTGAAGCTTTCCTGAATTTTAATGATAAGAAATACTATGCAAGTAACAAGAATAATGTGGACAATAATGATCCAATTATTTCTAGAAATAAGAGATTTGTACTTGGCATTTTAGCAACAATAGATAATTGTAAAACAAAAGAACAGGCTAAAATGATCATTTGCCAAGCTGCTTCACAACTTATGTTTGAAAATGAGGTCCAATTCAATTGTAATTGTTAGGTATGCTTCACTCAAATAATAAATATAAATAATCATGACCTTTTTCTAAATGGCACTTACAGTCCTTCAGTGGAATGCCAATGGTTTAAGGGGTCATAAGGACCAACTAAAGAATTTCTTAGTTAATGTGCCCAGTCCGCCGGATGTGGTGTGCATAGAGGAAACCCTTTTAAAACCTAAAAGAAATCCACCAAAAATAGATGGTTATAATGTGGTCCGTAAAGACTGTACAACTAATACAAAGGGTGGCCTTGTCATTTATATAAAAGTAGGAATAAATTTCACTTTACTAGATATAGAAGATAATCCGAATATTGAAATTCAAGGAATTGAAATTAAAACCAGTAATGGTCACTTAAAAATTTTTAATACATATATATCACCTTCACATCAATTGGTTAAAGAGGAAATTGAACATCTTTTCATAAATAAAAGAACAATTATAGTAGGTGATTTGAATGCGCATAATAAACTTTGGGGATGCTCATATACGAAAATAAGAGGAAGATTATTAGAAGAAATATTAGCTGAAAAGAATATGGTTGTCCTTAATACAGGGCAGGCCACTTATATTACTTCTAACATGCTAAATAATAACTCAGTTATAGATCTAAGTATATGCTCACAAGATGTAGCATTAAATACTAGACATACTGTTACTAAGTATAATATGGGATCTGACCATTTTGCATCCATTACTTTTGTTAACGAGGAAAGCATAATAGAAAATAACTTAAGTATGCAATTATGGAAATTAAATAAAGCTAATTGGAAAAATTATAAAGATTCTAGCAATTTAACATTAACTAATGAAGTCCTAATGAAAACAAATATAGATGATAAATATAATGATATATTAGAATGCATAAATACCTTAGCTAATCAATCAATACCTCTTAAAAAACAAAATCTAAGAAAGAATGAAAAGCGTAAGAAATTTAAACCTCTACCATATTGGAATGATAAATGTAATGAAGCTGTGTATAAAAGAAATCAATGTAGAAACAAAATGAAAAAAACCAAAGAACTTAATGATTATATGGAATACAAAAAGCAAGAAGCTATAGTTAGAAGAACCCTTAAGGTAGAAGCAAAATCTAGTTGGCAGGATTATTGCTCTACGCTTACTAATCAAACGAAATTAGGATCAGTATGGAGCATGGCTAGAAAAATGAATGGAGTAGCAGCTTACGCATCAATTCCTACTCTTAATGATAATGGATTATTAGCTGAGTCAAACATAGATAAAGCAAATATACTAGCTCATACTTACGAAAAAACTAGTAACTCTCAAAATTATAATAAAAACTTCTTAAATTATATTACAAGTAATAACATAGATAATAGCCATATTAATAATGAAAATAATCGTAATGAAGAAGTAGAATTAATGAACAAAATTTTTAATCTGAATGAACTAAAACAAGCAATCAAATCGGCAAAAAATAATAAATCACCGGGGGATGATAGGATACCATACGAATTACTGAAACACTTACATAAAAATGCACTAAAAACTCTATTGAGTTTTTATAATGAAGTATGGATTGAGGGAAATATACCAAGTGATTGGAATCATGCCATTATATTGCCTTTACTTAAACCAAATAAGGATGCAACAAAACCAGAATCCTATCGACCAATTTCATTAACAGCGACTTTATGCAAAGTAATGGAGAAAATGGTTGCGAACCGTCTCCAGTGGTATTTAGAAAAAAATGCTATATTTACAAAAAATCAATCTGGATTTCGTAAGTATAAAAGCACAATCGATCAAATTCTTAAACTGCAGGATACAATACTTAAAAAGCTAAAAAATAAGGAACAAGTGTTGGCAGTTTTCATTGATTTTGAACGTGCTTATGACATGTTACATGTACCTACACTTTTACAAAAACTAAAAAAATTAGGAATAGTGGGAAACGTAACAAATTGGGTCAAAAGTTTTTTATTTAACAGAACATTTCAAGTAAAGGTTGGAACTGAATTATCCGATAAACTAGTACAACAAAATGGGACTCCGCAAGGTTCAGTAATTTCTCCTCTATTGTTCCTAATAATGATTAATGATATTCCATCAGGCCCAGAAGGTGTTAATATGTCACTCTTTGCAGATGATAGTGCAGTTTACATAGGACATAGAAAAACTAAAACTTTAATTAAAAAAATCCAACAATCAATTGATGAAATAAATAACTGGTGTAATAAAAATGGGTTTAAAATATCAATAGCTAAAACTGTAGGAGTTCTATTTACTAATAAAAATCAATTACCAATAATAAACATTAAAATTGATCAAGAATTGATAAAAATGGAAAATAAAGCTAAATTTCTAGGAATGATATTTGATAAGAAATTAAGTTGGAAGCCCCACATAGAATATATAATAGAAAAATGCAAAAAAAGATTGAATCTCATGAGAGCGGTTTCAGGTTATTACTGGGGAGCTTCTAAAAAATCTTTATTAGCAATATATAAAGCATTAATACGTTCAATATTAGATTATGGAGATGTGGCCTATTCTTCGGCTAGTCAATCGCTGTTAAATAAATTATGTACAATTCAAACTGAAGCCCTAAGATTATGTTGTGGAGCCCCAAAGAACACAGCAGCTTTAACACTACAAAACGAATGTGGGGAATTCCCCCTCCATATGAGAAGACTGTATAATTCCAATAAAATGGGAATTAAAATATTAGGAAATAAAGATCATCCATGTCAAATGAATTTCCAACCACATTGGACAGATGTCAGTAAAACACCACAAAACAAGAATCATTCTATACACTACAGAACAAATGAATTCATATCATCTCTTGATACATCTTTTATTGGACCCTGTTTTCCCCAAATTCCCCCTTGGACTAATAACAAAATAGATATAGATATCAGTCTCAAAAAGCAGATTAGCAAAAAAAGAGATAACCCTGAACTTCTGAAATTAGTTGCACTTCAAATGATATCAGGATATAAACTAGAAACACTTATTTACACGGATGGGTCAAAGGCAGACGAAGTTGTTACTGCAGCTTTTACAATTCCAAGTATAGATTTAGATAGAAAGTTTAGATTATGTAATGGATCCAGCATCTATGCAGCAGAGTTAACTGCAATAAAAGAAGCAGTAACATGGATACTAAACACTGAGAATAATAAGAACTGCCAATATGTAATATTATCCGACTCACTAAGTGTACTTACTTCTATTAAGAAAAATAAATCTGATTCACGACCCAATTTATTTAACGAACTAATGATGCAATTGAATAGATTGGAACCTAATCAAATAAAAATGGCATGGATTCCAAGCCATGTAGACATAAGTGGTAATGAAAGAGCAGATAAATTAGCAAAGGAAGCACTCAATTTAGATAATATTAATTCCACAAAATACTTAGAATCACAAGAGATGAATACTTTTATTAAAGACTATATAATAAATAAATGGCAAATAGAATATAACGTTGAAAAGCAAGGGAACTTCTATAAAACCATATGCCCACTTGTTTCTACTAATATAAAATTTTCTGATCCATATAGGCATAAAGAAGTACAAATTAGTAGATTGAGACTTGGTGTTGCCATTACTAATAAAAAACTATTTCAAATGAAAAAGCACCCTAATGGGTTATGTGATACATGTGAGGTTACGGAAAGTATAGAACATATTCTATTGGAGTGTAAAAAGGAAAATATTTCAAATATTCTAAAAGATAAATGTAATAGTTATAAATCAGAATTTAATTTAAAATCTCTGCTTGATGTGGGATGTTTGCAGAGTGCAGTATATAATCTTGTTAAAATCATTAATAAAGGAAAAATACTATAATTATTGTCATAAATATTAGTATCAGATCAAATCTATTACAAACATATAGTTGAACACATTCCTTATGATTAAAATACCAATAAACACAAAATATGTGTGATTAATGGTCATTTCATTATTTCATTGCATTTTCTAATGATATTACATTGTTTCATAGGAAAATGTTTAATGAAATGTTTAATTAAGTATTCTGTCATGTAAATAATTGTTAACATGCATTCTTGTAAATAGATGTATGTTAAAATAAAATGTGTATATAATACATGTATATATATTACACATCTGTGCTGAATTTCTGTTTGCAAATAGCATTACATGTTATTTTAGAAAACTTAAAGAAGTACTGTTAATAACTTTGTAAACATATTTGAAAAGAGCTAAAATAGCCAAAAAAAGAGCTGATATAGCCAAAAAAGAGCTGATATAGCCAAAAAAGAGCTGAAATAGCCACCAAAAAAAGAAACAAAAGGAGAAAAAGGAAAAAAAAAGGAAAAAAAAGATGTTAAAAAAGAATTACAATAAAAAGAGCCAATGGGCCAAACATAACGGAGATACAATACTTTAATATGTATCAAATCAAATAATATGTATCTATCAAATATTGTTAATATTGTTAATAAGATTGAGGAGAAAACAGTTATTAACATTATACGGAAATGAACTTAATCCGTCAGAAACTTTAAATACGTCTACATCTTATCAGAAACGGAATCAAAGCCAAGAAAAGAAAAAGAAAATCTGTTGATAGAAATTATATGAAAATGAACTTAAATCGTCAGAAACTTTAAATACGTCAGCATCTTATCAGAAACGGAATCAAAGACGAGAAAGGAGAAAGAACATTTGTGAGAACATTACAAGAAAATGAACGGAAATACATCAACAACTTTAAAGACGTCAACAGCCTTTGTAGCTATAGGATGTCGTTAAATATTGGATTAATAATAATATTCGTGGATTTCAGGGTCGCGGAATCCAAAAGGCATACGGAGCAGTATAAAGTCACCTTGTAGTTCAGGGTCAATTGATCTGCTACAGTTGACCTTTGGGTTCTCAGGAATTGCAGGCGATAGTATTGTGATTAAGGTTTCTAATTTGTGAAATGATTATATAGCATTTTCATGAGAATGAGATTAGTCATAATACGCGGCGATTCACAGAAAAGAGGTAGATCAAACTTTCAACCACGATCGACTAATATTAGTTTTCCTGCGGACGGCCCATCCATGCTCTTTCGAACAAGCTTCCTAGTAACCTGCGACACGAGCTTCTAAGCCTCTCTTTGCCTATTTTCCGCAAACGCCTGAAGACCATCTGTTTCGATTTCGACCATAGTTTCACTGTGTTAAGTCAAAGCGACATCAACGGCCGCTATTGCCTTAAGATGACGTTGTACTCTTGATCCATCCAATAATATCCAATCGCTAATTTTTCGTTTTCCTATGCCATAGGAACGGCAAGAACTGTATAAAATTATTTATGTCGACGTCAACGGCCTTTGATCCATCCGTGAATGGATGGATAGTAAATGCAGTTAATAAACAAGGCGCTCACTTTCGACACCTTGAACACGATGGCAAACTGATGGTATATAGATTTGAGCCACGATAGCCAATCGGTTGACACGTGAGTAACAAATTATGCTATAGGAATGGTGAAAATTGTTGAAAATTATTTCTGTCGACGTCAACAGCCCTTGGTGCAATGATATCTAATTAAACTTCGGACTAGCGCTCTGTTCGCCTCATCTATGCCAGTGTGGAGAGATCGCCGACTCGAGTGAACATCGTGGACGGGTGTGTAGAAGGTCGGTGGGAAGAGCAGCTCGACATGCCGCTGTCAATGACATCATTTGGAGAGCTCTCTCAAACGCGGACATCCCTAGCTCAAGAGAACCACCTGGACTGATCCGCACCGATGGTAAGATACCGGATGGAGGATCATGGAGCCACGCTGATACCTTGGGCGAGAGATAGATACATTGGATTGCACGAGGGCCATCTGACGGCTTCAGTAACAGGCGAGGGCGGCAGCACAATCCGCGGAGTGCAGCAGCACCAAGTATTCATCCCTCCCCCGCGACACACGATTTCATCCCCGTGTTCATCGAATTACTAGGCCCCATAAAGAGCACAGGACTGAATTTCTTACAGCACAATATAATGCAATGGAATGCAATATAAAACACTGATGTAATACAATGCATTTGCATTCATAGGCCTACATGTACAGGCCGTACACCACAATACGGCGCAAGAAATTGCATTTTATATATTGCCCTCTTTCCAAAGTTCAGAACTGCAAACACAGAACATCGACTGCTCTGAGGAACTGTGAGTGAAACTATTTCCACGCTTACATAAGTAATTAACTATTTCCACGAAAAGTACGAAAAGTTTCTAATCGCAATTTCAAGATTTCTACAAGGCCAAAGGAAAGCTAACGCCAACTGCCTCCTTCAGGAGCTACTCCTGTTCCCTACATCATTATACTGATACGTTTTATGGCCATTTGAAAACTTACCTTTTGCTCGGGCTGGAGTTGGGAGCGCTTCTGAGTAGTTACCTTGAAGGGGCGCAATACAAAAGGTTTGAATGAATGAATGAATGAGCTGCAACGTAAGATAAGAAGACCTTGGGCTTCGAATGTCCTACAAATTCTCAGTTCCCCCCATCAATGCCTACCTCTGCTCGCCTACCATTATTATACCCCGCAGTCGATCGAGTCGATTGTATACGATCGACTTGGCTCAGCCGACGATCGACCTGATCGACTTCGTCGACTTGGACCGTATAGTCTCTTGGCCAAAATTGTTGACGACTGTTGCATTCTTATAATCCAGTATCTAATTAAATTACTCATGTATTTCAATTGCACGCTCTTCCTCAAACTGTCAATGGTTATAACAGTTCTATTAACAACTGTAATCGCAGTTATAACTTCTATAGCTGGTATCTAATGTAGGCCTACAAAGCATCAACTGTAATTGAACTGGTAAGTAACAGTTCAGGTATTATAATGACATCGTGCCTGCCTGTGCATGGTTGTCTTGTAAGGATTAAGCCTCGCTAAATCTGTCGACTTGATCAGCTATAGGCAGCTAAGTTACAATGGAAACTCCTACGGTACGGTACATAAATTAGTACCAGCTCAACAAATAAGACGGCAGTAGAGGACGTGTAATATCTATCTATTATAGTTAAACTGTGAAAGAAAGTATCTCTATAACTTCCACTAATAAGAAAGCGCCAAGAGGTTCATTTTTGCAGTGAACTTCATATTAGGTTCATACAGTATAGTTGTGTGTTTACACAGAATTACGTCATTATATCACAAGGTCTCTCATTTTGTGAAGAAATAGTAAGTAAAATACTTCAGAGTCGAGTCGAGTCGAGGAAACGACGATCTTGGCCGAGTTTACAATCGACTCGATCGGCGAGTCGATCGAGTCGACGATTTACTCGACTTGGCCGAGTTTACGATCGACTCGATCGGCTGCGAGGGTATAACCATTATCTGCCTCAGGATCGTCTAATTATCACCCCACACCCTTTCCACTCCAAAGTAAAGGAGCTGCTAAAGTTTGGAAGGCGAGGGATCGGGTTGAATCAGGGCTGGAATTCTTGAAGAGGTGAGACTTGCAGTAAATGTTGAAGAGACTCGAATATATATATATATATATATATATATGCGTTCGTAATTTAATATATATATATGTATATTAAATTACGAACAGCGTGGTCTCAAGCATACCTAATATAGCCTACTTTGAACAGTTTCGAATTATAGTAGGCTACAAAATTAATGGGAACAGTGTTTAAGGACAACTTATGGCAACAAATTATTTTGAACAGCTCTGATCGTTCGTATATATATAGGCCTACGGCATACAATACAAAATACAGTAAGGGCATGGCTGTGCTACGGCGTAATACAGGTCTCATACTTGGATGCATCCAGAGTACAATGACAATCAATAGCAGCGCTCTTTTATTTAATACTAAGCAGCGATTTCATCCATGCAGTAGCGATTTGGTGAACCCAGGGTCTTACTACATTTTATGGCAACAAAGGCCGTTGAATTCGACAGAGATTGTCTTGAACAGTTCTCACCGGTTCTACAATAATATTGGCACACTGGATACTGAAAGAAGAGTCAAACGCGATCAAGTGCAATTTCTATTAGATATGTAGCTTCGATTAATAACGTTTTACTGGTGTCGAAAAAAACAGCGACGTCGCCGTGCACGATTTAAAAAGTAGTACGACAAAATGGACAAGTTAGGGGTCTAACGCTATTTGCATAATTATAATGACAGTGTTTTGTACCATTTCTGGTAAGCTAAAATACACGTTTAAATGGATGAAAAGTATTTTCTAGCTGTTAGCAGACAAAAAGTGGTACGGCAAAAATATGTTGTTGCCGTACCACCTTACGGCAAAATCCGTACCACAAGCATAGGCGGCGCTCCATCTGGAAAGAAAGCATTGCATTATTTAGAGAAATGTTCGTATGGTTAATACAGCTCAGAAAATAGTACAAGCGTTTATTATTATATAATTCACGTTTTAACGTCCTAGTAGTTTCAGGTTAACGACACTGTGTGATAACAAAGATAATTCGCGTCGACCTCAAAGGCCCTTACAGCCATAAGATGTCGTTAAATATACTGGAACATGTATACTATAATGCAGTCCCTTAAGCTAGCCCTTTAAGAGGCAGCCACGTGTATGAAGTGTTAGCGACTTCATTTTCTTAACCTCGGCCCATCTTTCTTTGATTAGCCTGTCTTTTGTGAAGGTGGGCATAAACACAGAAAATTTAAAGAAAAGGAAGCGCATGTTGGATATAGAATAGCTAATCAAAGAAAGATGGGCATAAAGTCATAGAAAATGTAAACTTTTGGAAATGTTTGCGCGTATACCACTTAGCGACATCTATCGTACCACTAGTGGTACGCGTACCACCATTTGAAAACCGCTGCGCAACATAAAAGATTCCCATTTACTCCGTTGTATACAGTAAGGTGTACTTACTGGTGCAGTTCGATTCCAGTCTCGTGTTACCACTCCTTGCGGAAACCGGAAGTACGTCAATCATTGTCAATGCCCGCGGAAGAAGCACCTGTCGATCACCTGCGACCAGAGAGAGACAGACGCCCCTGGATCACTCCGTCTCACTGTCCGTCTGTTTGCCTGTATGTCTGCCTATCCTTGGATCTCTCACAGTGTCGCTGTGTGCGGTTTCCTCAACGTGTTTTCACGACAAGATAGCTAATCTCGAATTCCAAGATAAACCGATGCGCGGCGAATCGGTCTTATAGACGGACAAACGGGTTCACAGACCGATATAAGCAGACTGACAGATACACTTATGTGTGTATACACTAATTCAGGTCCGTAGAGGTTTCTCACAGTGTCGCTGAGTGAAGATTCCTCAGCGTATTTCGACGACAAGATATCTTTACCGAACAACCGATAGCAAATTTCAACCGACGAAAGCCGATATGCAATCACTCTGACAGCCGGTTCTACAGACAGAGAGGTATCTATAGAGACACTGGCGGATAGACTGACAGATATACAGACGTTCCCAGGGGCTCACAGACGAACGGATGTCCATAGGACGACGTGGCTACGACAGCTGAAAGATTAATGCGTTGTGTGCGTCCAATGCGGACTGCGCGTTGCCTTCCTGGATTCGGACAATCTGATTCCGTTGAAAGACATCTCTATAAGGGGCGATCGATCCGCTCCTGACGACGGCCGGTGATTGGCTGGTCCGTCGCCTGGCACCAGCCAATGGAAACGCGGAGAGGGGAGTGGCTTCTGCCGTTGACAGGAAGCGATGGATTCAGAGGCTGGCTGATGGTGAAAGAGCGACGAAGATGACCGTGGTATGTATCGATATATGGTGGCAATGGATGTTGGATGGTGTCGGTTGAAGGTGGCGATGGAGGAGGGTTGGAGGGAGTGAGGAGTGATTGAATTGTTGGCGGACACGTTTGATTGCTGATGATTGATTTTTGGTTGCAGTTAAATGTATATGTAGATGTATAGGTCACGAAGTGAACGCAACGCAAGCAGTGGGTCAGTGAGACAGTGACACACGGACCCAACGGTATTTTTAGTGTCCCTTGAAGGCTTGGACGCATCGTTAGTCTATTTATTCATCCATCCACAACTTACAGTAGGTGCGTCGATGGACTTCCAGCTTAAAATTTTTGGAGTCCTGGACAGGCTGGACGCACACAGTGCACACTAAAGGAATCACTGGTTATGACATCAACGGCTGTTGTCGACAATTCCAGAATAATATACTCTGTATCTATTTCGTGAACACTATAAAACTATGATGACCCATCCAGGACCACTCGTACTTGTAGGCCGAATATCACATATAAAAGAGGTGTGGATTAAAGTTGAACAGTTTTCGCAGTTCGTGTGGCATAAGACAGCATGTATGTATATATAGCACGCTTCAACAAGGCATAATCAGTGTCACGTGACAAACCGAGATTGTGAAGGATACGATTGCCGATTGGATATACGCTGTCTTCAGATCATAGAATACAATACAATACCATACAAGTGAAAATTTATAGCGCGCCTTAACAAGACAGGTCTTGCACGAGAGCGCGTTTCGCTATACATTCTTAGTAATAGTGCACGGTGAACATAATTATGAGTTTTTAATTTTTGTCAAAAGGATGCCTTTGAAACATGTATAATCGATGCTAGATATAGGCATGGCACACAGTAGCCAATTGGTTTAGCGCGCCTTTACCTTTTTAGAAATATCTTAAATAATCCCGGACATATCCCTCATTACCTACTACCCCCTGTCCTATATACTGGTCACGATTTGCGCCCACGCTCACATAACCGTGTTCTTTCTAGATTTGATTCACTCTCCAGGCGTGGTTTCCTGGCTAGGATGTTGTACAGCTAAGCCATATAGTGTTTTAGTTTACTATTTACTAACTTTTTCGCTACTATTTGATAACTTTGTATAACTTTGTATGTACAGCGCCGTGCGTTTGCCAGCGTTTAATAAAGAACACACTTACTTACTTACTTACTTTACAACACCTTTAAAACACATTTAAACGATGCTATATAGGTATGAAAAGCGATAGCCGATTGGATAGAATTCGCTTTGGCCATCAAAAAGTTGTTACCCGATGCTATAAAAGAATATAACAGATTGCTGTGCATTAATAACTCCGCCACTGTGCGCTTTCTGACAGTGCCAGTCCCAAGCCTGGATAAAGGAGGAGAGCGACCTAATGGTCTTTGTTACCACACAGCTAGTCGTTAAAAAGGAAATACAATTAATACATACACACGCTGTGCATTAACTGTTCGCTTTCTGACAGTGCCAGTCCCAAGCCTCGATGAAGGATTAACTATAAGCTTAATTATGATCGAAGGGTAACAAACATAAAACTTCTTGGTATTATAAATCTAATATTATTCTAGGTGAGTGGGTGACATTATCTTGAACCAGAAATAAAATAGCATTTTGCACCAGTTGAAAATAATAAAGCACCATCAAAAGCAGGGCTTTTTTTAGCGTGCAGTTCTACACAAAATGTGCAGTTCTAAATCAATTTGTGCAACTGTAAAAGCATTTTTGTGCAGTGAAAAATTGCTAAAAAGGTCATTATCATCCAATTGGGAAAAATTTACCATGGGTTTTTGAAAAAGAGAGAAGAAGTTGTGCAGTTCTAAATATTCCTTTAAAAAGCCCTGATCGAAAGAATAGTTTTATCAAATTCTGTGATTAATTACAGATTTAATAATAAAACAATAACTATTTAAGTAGTTTTCTGAAGAACATCCATATCAAATGTCCCTCAGTAAACAGGCCTAACAGCCTATATATTCATTTCTAAATAAGTTAAGATTATTTCAGCTGTAGGTAATAAAACACCTTCAAATGAACAGATATAAATTACTAAATTAAACATTTACAAATTCAAAAATGAATAACTCCGCCATTGTTCGTACTCTGGCAGTGACAGTCCCAGCATGGAAATGGAGGAGGGCGACGCTAATGATCTCTGTTATCACACAGTGTTGTTAAACTGAAACTACTATAGCCTACTACTCAACAATGAAATAAACTTTAGTTACATATTTTACTGTAAAATAATCAGGGGTATCAAAAGACCGAGCCTGCACCATTGCTGGCCCGCCTACGATGTTTTCTGACCCGCGGATGAGCTAATCGATTAGAATCTAATCGATTAGTTACTCCAAACACAAAGACACCAGCAGCACGACATGAGCAACATTTTGCTTGCTTAGCAGTGCAACAGACAAACAGTCTAACACAATCAGTTGATGCCAGATCATCTATTCTGTTCTCAATATCTGCCTGAGTGGTTGGTGTCTTTTACGTTCATGACGTCATGCATTCGTTTAAATCGAAAATGGCGTCTGTTCATACAGGCAAACGTAGCGCTGAAAATACGTTGGTTTCAATGTCTATAGCCAGTCGTCTAAGTTGTCGAGTCAGTCGCTAAGACTCGCTATTACTCAATAAGTCAGTCAGTTATTCTTAGCGACTGACTCCGGGTCTATTCCCGGAATTTCCCGAGTTGTTAAACAGGATTAGTTACAGCGCTCTTTAGAGACCTGTAAAGCGTTTTCAACCGATGCTATTCTACTTCTATGAAAGCGCCTTACTTTACGAAGGAGGAACGTCGACTTCGCTAGGTGGCGCCTTACTAAAGTAGGCTAAGCAACGTTACGCGCCCTTAGGATTTTGGAGGTTATTCGTAAAAACATAGTCTTGTTTCTCAGCCACTTTATTAGGAATATTAATTACGGAAGAGGCGGTTCCAAAGCAAGGATAATTTCCAGAAATTAAGCCCTCTTGAAGGCAAAGTCAAAAGACGCAAGCAGCTGAGTTTAGACACCTTTAAAGCAGTTTACTATATTTCTATAAATTCTTTAATACGCTCAGTCGATGATTCGTCGCTGTTGGTTGATACAAGGAACATGTCACAGGCAATTTCAAAATCTATCAATGAAAACAGTAGGAACAGAATTCTTGTTTTTTTAATAAATTTTTAGAATGTTATATAGAATATTATCTTATAATTAGAATATCATCAATTTTGCTCTTATTCTGTCTAAATCCTGATTGTTTTGTTGACAATATTTGATTATTTTCGATACACCTTTGTAATCTATTAGCTATTAATCTTTCCATAATAATTGTACCGATACTAGACAGAGTAGGCCTAGGCTGTAGCCGACTGGTTAGAGCTTTTGCCTTGTAACGCGGAAAGTACGGGATTGAAGTTGAACTTTCCTCCCGAGGCAGTTTTTATGTAGACCTTGAACAAAGTCATCAACTTAGAGTTGTTCAGCGCCATCGACTGATGTTCCATCATTATAACAACGGCGTTTAATAAATGCGTACGTATTAAAATTCCTTGCCTTGGTCTTCCTCTTGTCTTCCTCCCCTCCATTTTTCCTTCAATGATCGTTCTTAGTAGTGAGTCTCCTCTCAGCGTGTGCCCGATCCATTTCCTTTGCCTCTCTCTTATTGTTCGTATAAGGACTCTTTCTTCTCCAATTATTCCCAACACTTCTTCATTTGTTATATGTTCTGTCCAGCTGATTTTTTCCATTCTTCTCCATGTCCACATTTCGAAAGCTTCCAGTCTTCTTACAGTAGGCCCTATATCCGCTTTTCTCATTGTCCATGTCTCTGACCCATACAGCACCACACTCCATACTAGTGTCTTTATCATTCTTATCTTCAGATTCCTGTTTAGTTTTCCTCTCAGTAATTCTCTCCTGTTTGAGAATGCCTCCTTTCCTATTGCTATCCTTCTTTTAATTTCTCTGTGGCATTTGGCATCTGTCGTGATCATACTCCCTAGGTAGCAGAATTCTTTGACTTGCTCTATCTGTTTTCCTCCAATGTGTATTCTGACTACAGTTTCCTTTCCTTTACTTATCTTCAATACCTTTGTCTTTTTTATGTTAATCTTCATCCCGTATTCGGTTGATGTTGTGTTTAGCCTATCCATCATTGCTTGTAGTCCTTTCTAGTTTCTCGCCAACATTGCCTGATCATCTGCAAATCTTAATGCCTTGATCCATCTTCCACCAATCTTTATCCCCCTCCTCCATATCCTCTACGTTTAGACACCTTTAAACCGGTTTACTATATTTCTATAAATTCTTTAATTTCGTTCAAACGATGACTCAGCAACTGCTAGGACATTGGCAACCTGTCATAGGCACGTTCAAGATCAACGAAAACAGTCAGAACAGAATTCTTCTTTTTAATTCTTTTAAAGAATTTTTATCTTTAAAATTAGAACCTTATCAATAGTGCTCTTATTCCTTCTAAATCTTGATTGATTTGTGCATTTTGATAATATTTCATTATTTTCGAGATATCATTGTAATGTGTTAGTCATTATTCATTCCATAATATATCAGATACTAGACAGAGTAGGCCTATAGGCTGTAGCCGACTGGTTAGAGCTTTTGCCTTGTAACGACGAAAGTACGGGAACGAACTTTTTCTCCTTATGCGGTTTTTACGTAGACCTTGAACAAGTCTTCAACCTACAGTTGTTCAGCGCCATCGATTGATGCTCGATCATTATAACAATAGCGCCTAATGAATACGTACGAATTAAAATTCGATTGGAGGACACAGGGGGCCAAGAGCAACTGCATTGACCGTGTGCCGCATGAACCCGGTGCAATCCGGTCTTAATTTCAAGAGTGCAGCGCTACACAAATCTTCATTTACGTCACAGCCAGATCCGTATTTCCGGGTCAGAGGTCAAGGCGCGAATCGATCAACCCCATTGGACGGTTAATCACCCCAAAATTTTCCCGGATTATCCGACACTCAGGGCATCCACTGTCCGTCAATTTGACGCCTATTGTGGCGCGAATTGGGGGTCATCCAATAATTCCGCCCCTCTTCCAAACGAACGATAAATGAAACAAATTGCCCGCTTCAGGCGCCTAGCCTCCCGTGCACTCGCTCGAATGTCATTCGGACAACCAATCGAATTAAAGACGGACGATAAATGCGTGCGCTACATAAATGGTCGATGAGTCAGTTGCTAGCGACATCTATTGTCGCTTGAATTTGTGAATGTGACGACATCTAGCGGCAGAACTGATAATCAGCGTCCTGACGTCACTCTGTTCACTGTGTTCAGTGCGTGAAGCGGCATTTGCTGCGGACTTAGTTTCAATATGGCGACGCTCTTTCTCGTTGAGGAATAGAACTGAATCAGAATCAGAAGAAAATAGAACAGAATAGAATAGAATAGTATAAGGAACATTTGGAAAATAATTGGGAATGATTTGAGAATTAAGAATAGAATAGAATTGAGAATAGAATTGCATGTTGCTGGTTTTCTTTGTGTTTTCGGTTCTTTTGTTACAAGTCATTAAAGTCGTTTAAGGTGAAATTATTGATTACACGAAGAAGCTTAGTACTGTATCTTTAAGCCGACATAAAATTTGATTGAAAAGAGCGAAACTTATTAAACGCAGCCAGATTTGAAGAGGTGTGAACATTGATAGTAGTTTCAGTTTAACGACACTGTGTGATAACAAAGATCATTAGCGTCGCCCTCTTCTTTCCTCCAGGCTTGGACTGGCACTATCAGAGTACGAGAAGTGGCGGAGTTTTAAAACATTCATCATAAAATTATATTATAACATCAGATGAAAGCGTTAAAAAGATGTTTAGCATCAATTATTACTTACGGCCTTGTTTGCTCCTATGCTAGTAGTAGTTGTTGTAGTTTCAGTTTAACGACGCTGTGTGATGACAAAGATCATTAGCGTCGCCCTCCTCCTTTATCTAGGCCTGGAACTGGCCCTGCCAGAAAGCGAGCAGTGGCGGAGTTGCTCCTACATGTTTGCTAGATCTCGTGTTCCTTCAAATCAAAGACTATTAATCCAATATTTAACGACATCCTGTCGGGAAACCAGGGGTCGTCTCTCTTAGTTCGTCTTCTTTGCTGAGTGGTTCAAGGCTCTACCAGGATGCCGAAACCCCAGGCCTCAACAAAGGTTGTCCGGTCCGACTCTCGTGGTCTATCGAGAGGTTTGAATGATCAACAGCGACACACTCACACACGTAGAACACCGCTTTAATAGTTCTTCTCATCGACGATTGACAGAATCACATCAACAGGCAACTTGACATCGAGAGAGAACTGCACAGCTGCTTCCTCGTCACTCCTATCATCAAGCAGGCCCTCTAGCGACAGCGTCTCGGATGGCTGGTCCGTAGATCGACGGCAGGTCCTCTTCAGACTCCACCAAGACTGCGAGGCCGATGCAAAGCTCGAGGCCGAATCTTCAGGCGGTCTTCTCCAGACTGACTGTCCCATGGCCAACCCCTGCCTTATATACCTATCAGAGGTGCAGAAAACCCTGGTGCCCCAACACCTTTCCCATGGGGTGCAACTAGAAATGGCACCGGTGCAATATCTCAAAATGGCACCGGTGGTGCAGTTTCTCAAAAGAGCACCGGTGGTGCAGTTTTACCGGCCGGTGCTACCTACTCACCACAGGGTATATCTTAAATTGGCACCGGTGCAGTTTTACCAGCAAGTGCTATATGTAAACCACATGATATATCCTATAATGGCACCGGTGCAGTTTCACCAGCAATTGCTATATATAAAGCA
This sequence comes from Aporrectodea caliginosa, assembly GCA_020284085.1. Lineage (NCBI taxonomy): Eukaryota > Metazoa > Annelida > Clitellata > Crassiclitellata > Lumbricidae > Aporrectodea > Aporrectodea caliginosa. The sequence continues at coordinate 517,330 of JACEVL010000600.1, forward strand.
CAGGACATTTCCTAAAATGGCTCCGGTGCAGTTTGCAGCTCTCTCGGTGTCAATATCAACAGGTACAGAACAAGAAATCGCACCAATACAATTATCAAACATTGGCGTTCCATAGAGTGCCAAATCAACTATCTAACCGTATCAGCTCAATAGGAGGTGACTTAAAATCGCACCACGGCGCCCCATAGAGTGCCCAGCCAATTACGAATTTCGCAACAATCCCCGCCGACCAACAATACCGAAAGTCCCTTTTCGGAAACCAAGGTCGACCCAAAACTTAAAATTTGGCCAAAACCATGACTCCAAAGAAAATCTAAATGAGCTGCTACAGTTAGCAAGCAAAGATCCATATCACATCATAAAGTTCTCAACTGCTAAATAAAAGTCCATATAAAAAAACGACTTATGTCTCTCAGTGTCCAACTACAACGCTAAAACATTATGTTAAGCAGAATAGATTAAATGCTTCATCACTGTCCATTTCAGCGTCCAAGGCGTTTCGCCTAATATCCACTATCAATCAACGAGACTTAAGTGCAAGAGATAACTAGAGTAAAGTCTTTGCATCAAAACAATCAAAGAAAACAGCAACCGACAAAACTCAAAACGACAGCTCTCAAAACAAAAGTCTCTCCGCAGTCTCAAAAATTTCACGCAAAGTCTCTCGAACACACATCTAGCATCAGTCTCTCAAAGCCGAAGCCGAGTCTCTACACATCTACCAGACCAAAAGACCCTCAACAGCAAAGTCCCAAAGCAAAAGTCTTGAAGAAGCAAAAGTCTCAAAAGCAGTCTCAAAAGTCTCGAAGAAAAGCACGAGTCTCAAAGCAGCAAGAGTCTCAGCAAAAGTCTTGCGTCGCCGTTCTTTCAAACCGTTGCTCAAAGTGTCTGGACATTGTGTCCTGTCGATCGATCGTACAGAGTCGGTTGGCGACGTCACACGCCCGTGGCTTACTGGAACCGTACGGGTCTCCGGATCACCCGACGCGGTCGAGGGTGGTTCTCGAAGACCTCGCTGTGTTCTTCCGTAGGTTGATTGTCGTTGGTGTCGTCTTCCCTCGCCGACTGAAAACAATGCTTCAACTTGTCCACATGAGCGACAAAGGGAGGGGACCTCGGCGACTTCCGCAGCAAATAGTTGACCGGCCCGCATCGTTTCAAGACTTCATAAGGCCCGCAATAAAGTTTCTGCCACTTGGGGCTTCGTCCCTGGTACCTTCGCGGAGTAAAGTACCAAACAGAGGTTCCCACGTCGAAAGTGGCGGGACGTACACGGAGGTCGTAATCATGTTTCCTCCGTTCTGCTGCTCGACGTAATTGCTCACGTACCTCCCGATACGCTGTCTCCATTCTTTCGGCTAAGTCTTCGACATAACTTGAGTAGGTGGCGTTGCCCAATTCAAACCCTGGGGGCCGTCCATAAACAAGGTCCAGTGGCATCCGATTTTCTCTCCCATACAGTAATCGGTTTGGTGAGAACCCGGTTACCTGGTGGATTGATGCCCGATACGCCGCCAAAACGTGAGGCAAAACCTCATCCCAGTCGCGCTGGTGGCTACTAATGATTTTTCCCAGCATAGCGTTTAGCGTGCGGTGGAACCTCTCAATTAGGCCGTTCCCACTAGGGTGGTAACTGGACGTCCTAACCTTGTCTACGCCTAGGAGCCTACACAACTCTTGAAACAAATGCCCCTCAAAATTCGTCCCTTGATCCGTGAGAATCTGCAATGGTGCACCGTATCTCACGATAACATTCTCAACCAGCGCCTTCGCTACTGATACGGCTTCCTGGTTAGCCATCGGGATCGCTTCCACATATTTACTGAAATTGTCCATCATGGTCAAAATGTAGATGTTACCCTTCCTACTCCTTGGATGTGGTCCCGTTATATCCAAACTCAAACGCTCCCAAGGTTCTCCACAGGGCAGCGGCTGAAGTGGCCCTTGCCTGGGGGGTTTCCCTCTGCGATACTGGTTGCACTGGGGACAGCGTTGGCAAAAACGCTTCACGTCTCCCGACCAACCAACCCAGTACGCTCTCCTACGGATCTGCCATCGGGTTCGGCGCACTCCCAGGTGCCCGCCGGTTATTCCCGTGTGCGCGAGTCTCAAAAACTCTTCCCTCAAAGTCTTGGGCAACAGCAACTGTTCCACATCATCCATTCTTTTCCTGTACATAATGCCGTCTCGCAAATACAAACTCTCTCGCTGGTGCCAGTACACCTTAACGGTAGCGCTCTCTGATAACACTTCCAGCAAGTCGGGTACCGTAGCACCTTCAATCAACCACTGTTTTACGACCCTCAGGTCAGGATCTGCCTCCTGCGCTACTAAAATAGGGTCCGTTGAATCTGACTCATCACTCGGTGGCGCTAAGGTCGCTGTTCTCGTGGCCGCTACCACAGGAATCTGATCCTCTAATCCGCACTGACGACAAGGTTTTCGCGACAGAGCATCGGCATTGCCATGCCTCCTTCCTGGTCGGTGAATTATCTCAAACTCATACTCGGACAACCGCTCGAGCCACCGACCTTGCTGTCCAATCGGCTCTGGAGTTTTCCACAACCACCTCAATGCAGCATGATCTGTACGCAATTCAAACTTCCTGCCCAGCAAATACTGACGATAATACTTCACGAAGTACACAATAGCCAGCAATTCCTTTCGTGTAATACAATATTTGACCTCGGCTGTGGACAAAAGACGGCTTCCGTAGGCTATCACCTTCTCCTCTCCCTCAACTCTCTGCGACAATACAGCTCCAATTCCTATGTCAGAGGCATCACAATCTAAGACATAGACCCCTTCACTCTTTGGCAGTGTTAGCACTGGTGCCGTAGTCAGAGCCACCTTAAGTCTGGAAAAAGCAGTCTGGCACTCATCATTCCAAACAAATGCTCTACCCTTCTTGGTGAGAGCAAACAAGGGTGCAGCCATAGATGAAAATCCCCTAATAAACTTCCGATAATAGGAGCAGAGCCCCAAAAATGCACGTACATCTGTCAGTCGTTCCGGCACTGGCCAAGCTGTCACATCTTCCACTTTGGATGGGTCTACCGCCACCCCGTCTGGAGTCATCACATGCCCCAAGAAACTGACAGTTCTCCTCAATAGCTGACATTTAGTTGGCTTCAATTTCAGATGCGCCTCTCTCAATCTCTGCAGTACCTGTTTTAATCGCTCAAGGTGTTGATCCAAGTCATTACCAAAAATAATGACATCATCCAGATACACTAAACATGTCTCAAAATTCAATCCGGATAGGGCAATGTCCATCAAACGCTGAAAAGTAGCCGGAGCGTTACATAAACCAAAGGGCATCACCCTCCAACGGAATATCCCTCTCCGAGTGACAAAGGCTGTCTTATCCGCATCTTTCATGTCCATCGCTACCTGGTGGTAGCCACTCCGCAAGTCCAGCGTACTGAACCAGCTCGCTCCTGACAAGGCATCTAAACATTCGTCCACCCTGGGAAGGGGGTACGAGTCCTTCTTCGTGCACTCATTTAAATGTCGATAGTCTATACAGAACCTCATCGTTCCATCTTTCTTTCGTGCCAGAACTACATTGGCAGCCCACTCACTCACTGCTGGTTCAATCACTCCATCTGCTATCATCTGGTCCATTCGCTCATCTATTGCGGCCTGGTACGCGAAGGGTTGCCTTCGTAACGGTTGCCTCACTGGCGCCGCGTCTCCTGTGTCTATTCGATGGGCGCATATCGATGTCCTGCCCAAGTCTCCTTCACTCGTGGAAAATACGTCACGATACTCTCGCAGGAGTCCCTCCAGCTTCTTCTTAGCTTCACGCGGCACGTCCTCAGGCAACTCATTTAATAGTGCCTCTTCGAACGGCGGCTCTCGGGGACTCTCCTGCGTCTCACCACTTACTTCTATCTGAACGGGGTACAAACCGCCTAACAGTTGATCCTTGTCTAGTCGGATCGGTTCCTTAGTCAAGTTGACTACTCGCACCGTGCTATTAGAAGCCTTCTCATCCACTAAAACGCGTGCGACATGGACACCCGGCACGATCTCTCTAACTTCTGTCATCCAAGCGGGAGCCATGGCCGACAGGTTGCCGAATAAAGTTCTAGCAGCAATGTCCTGCTGACACTTAGGAGGGATCAACACGTCCTCCGCTACTATTACGCGCCTACACCATGTGGAACCGTTACCCTTTACCAATGGTATCTTACGCCGCCCTACAAATAATGCTCCTGTGCCAAAGCCTAGCCTACATTTATGCTGCCTCAGCCAGTCCATTCCTAACATAGGCTCGACGATCTGGTCAGAGACCAAGAACGTAGTGGGAATTGCAAACCCACGCCACATCTTAATTTGGACAGCTACCTCCCCAAGCACCCTAATTTCAGTACCATTAGCAGCCATCAACACGCGACTACAAGGAGTCAGTTCTAAACCCACTACAGCGGAATGCGGCACCAAACTCACCTCTGATCCGGTGTCGACCAGACAGAGTTGTGTTCCTCCGTTGATGGTTCCTCGGATGTATATGGCATTGCTTCCTCCTTGAACGGCTGACCTCTGGCGAGTGGTGTGGTTCCTTACGACGTCTTCTTCCTCCGATGACGGGACTCCTGGTTCGGCGGTGGCGTCTTGGCGTCGAAAGCGTCGGCCCTGACGGCAGTTTCTGGCGAAGTGACCGGCTCTTCCACAGTTGAAGCAGGTCAAGGTTCTTTCTCGGTCGCGCTGGTTGTTCCCGAAGCTGGGTGCTTCGCGTCTCGGTTCCGGATCTCGATTGGTGCTGCTTCGTAGCTCGGCGAATTGACGATTGAAGCGTTCCTCCATGTCCATCTGCCACTTGCGCTGACTCTCAAGTTGTGCAGCAAGGAACCGGTCCAGTTGAGACTGCGTCTGACTGTTCGTCTCCGTTCCCTGGGTCCCTCGGACACGGTTAGGCGTTCCCCGTCGATCCTCCTGTTCGGTTGTGCGCTGGTATGCTTCCAGCCGTAACGCCGTGCGATAAGCCTCGTCCAATGTTTTTGGTTCACGCTCCCGGACTTTCAAGGATAGCTCCCGGTCGTGCATCGACTCCAAGAATGCGTCCCGTGCGATGATCTCGGTTGTCTCATTTGACGGTATGGGATACGCCAACACAACCAACCGACGTATCTCGTGAAGCAGGTTGCTCAGTGACTCGTCCGTCCGTTGGCGTCGATAGCGCAGTTGTGACCTGAACGTCTCCGCTTGTCCTTCGGTGCCGTATCTCTGGCGGAGTCGACCGACTAACTCTTCGTAGGTGACGTCCTGCCTCGCTCCAAAGTCCCATAATAACTGCGTGGCAGCTTTTTCCAGAGAGCATTGCAGAAAGTCGCAGTGATATTTTACTTCTCAAAATAATTCCTAATTCAGTTCTAATTCAGTTCTGTGTCCTTGAATTTTACTTCTAATTCTAATTTTACTTCTCAAATAATTTTACTTATCATTCCTATTTTAGTTCTCAATTAATTTTACTTCTTATTTTAGTTTTCCAAATAATTATTAATTTCAGTGCAGTAAAAAGTGTTTTAATGTTACTATAAGATATCTTAAATTTGTTCAATTTCAAGAACACTCTCATTTCCGGAGATTTTTCATGCGATTTCTTCGTCCATCAGTAAAAATTCCACATACAGAAAATATTCTTTCCACAAAGGCCTGTGAGGCTGGAGCTGATAAAAGATCCTCTGCAATGGGTGCAATTTTGCTGTATGAAGCTCACCTTTCCTTCCAGAAAGCAAGAGGATTCATAGTATCTTTCTCCCTTACTTCGGCCAAATAACTTTTGACGAGATCTTCAATTTTTCTGACTTTGACAGAAACTGCTTGTCTTATGAGCATGTCCATTTTAGCTGATCCTATATAATACAGTATAAATAATATCCGGGAGGTCGTTGTTAGGTTGGTACGCAGGCGGGACATTTTTTAGACAACGAAGACCAAAGATAGTATATTACATAGAGAATGGTATGCGCAGCGCCTTCATCTCAAGCAGAAGTTTTCAATGGATTATGTGTTTGGATCGCGTGTGATTTATTCGCCTTCATCTCAGCTTAAGCGCCACAAGAAGTAAAATGATTTTACTTCTGAAAATAATTCCTAATTTCATTCATAATTTTACTTCTGCAAATAATTCATAATTTAATTCCTAATTTAGTTTTTGAAGCCAAAATAATTCCTACTTTTACTTCTAATTTTCGTTAACGAAATCCTTTATTTTTACTTCTAATTTTAGTTTTCGTTAATGAAAATATCATTGCAGAAAGTCGACACGATCCGCTGACGTCCACCCATTGTGCCTGGCGCACACCTCGAATTGCGCGAGAAAGGACTCTAGTGAACCGGTTCCGTCAAACTTTCCCGGCTTGATTGAAGTCGTTTTCTGGCCGATCAAGCGACGAAGATCTTCAGAGAGTTTCGGATCGGTTGCGGTGTTCTCCGAAATCTGCACCGTTTTTCGTTCAGAGCGTCTTCTCGACGGCAGGTCTCGGAATTCGAAATCGAGATCTTCCCAGAATTGACTCGATTCGGCTCGTAACTGTTCCAAAGCTTCCGTTGCTTCCCTCACGGCGGGCGTCGAAATCATCGGATAGCCAGCCGGATCGGCAAAGTCAATGCCTTCGAGCTGGAACCTGGACTCCGTCGTCGTTCTCTTCACAAATGGCGTAGAACTGCTTGGCTGACGATGCGGCGGTTCTCCCACGTCCACCAGACTGTATTCGACGGTTGATTGCTCGTCTGTCATTCTCGAACTTCCGTTGGCGGTTGTCGACTCGTGACGCTGAAACGAAAACTGCGTACCCCACTTCTGGTACCAGTTTGTCGGGAAACCAGGGGTCGTCTCTCTTAGTTCGTCTTCTTTGCTGAGTGGTTCAAGGCTCTACCAGGATGCCGAAACCCCAGGCCTCAACAAAGGTTGTCCGGTCCGACTCTCGTGGTCTATCGAGAGGTTTGAATGATCAACAGCGACACACTCACACACGTAGAACACCGCTTTAATAGTTCTTCTCATCGACGATTGACAGAATCACATCAACAGGCAACTTGACATCGAGAGAGAACTGCACAGCTGCTTCCTCGTCACTCCTATCATCAAGCAGGCCCTCTAGCGACAGCGTCTCGGATGGCTGGTCCGTAGATCGACGGCAGGTCCTCTTCAGACTCCACCAAGACTGCGAGGCCGATGCAAAGCTCGAGGCCGAATCTTCAGGCGGTCTTCTCCAGACTGACTGTCCCATGGCCAACCCCTGCCTTATATACCTATCAGAGGTGCAGAAAACCCTGGTGCCCCCACACCTTTCCCATGGGGTGCAACTAGAAATGGCACCGGTGCAATATCTCAAAATGGCACCGGTGGTGCAGTTTCTCAAAAGAGCACCGGTGGTGCAGTTTTACCGGCCGGTGCTACCTACTCACCACAGGGTATATCTTAAATTGGCACCGGTGCAGTTTTACCAGCAAGTGCTATATGTAAACCACATGATATATCCTATAATGGCACCGGTGCAGTTTCACCAGCAATTGCTATATATAAAGCACAGGACATTTCCTAAAATGGCTCCGGTGCAGTTTGCAGCTCTCTCGGTGTCAATATCAACAGGTACAGAACAAGAAATCGCACCAATACAATTATCAAACATTGGCGTTCCATAGAGTGCCAAATCAACTATCTAACCGTATCAGCTCAATAGGAGGTGACTTAAAATCGCACCACGGCGCCCCATAGAGTGCCCAGCCAATTACGAATTTCGCAACAATCCTATAGCTACAAGGCTGTTGACGTCTTTAAGTTTTTGGTGTATTTCAGTTCATTTTATTGTAATGTTCTCATAAGTTTTCTTTCTCTTTTGTCTTTGATTCAGTTTCTGATAGGATGTTGACGTATTTAAAGTTTCTGACGGATTAAGTTCATTTTCGTATACTGTCTGTCATCAGTTTGCTTTCTCTTTTTCTTTTCTTGGCTTGGATTCCATTTCTGACAGGATGCTGCGATTTGACAGGTGATTGTTGTCGATCTCTTATTCATATAAATCATTATATACTGTTTTCTCGTCAATCTTATTAACAATATTTTATAGAATATCACATTCATCTATCTAAATTACCATCAAACTATCAATATTACATTTACAGGAGATGTTCAATATTCATTATCCATCAGTCATCAGTACAATCAATCAATCGTTTATTTGTAGCCAAACAACAATAAACAATGATATTACAAATCAGATTGCACTTTTAAGTATGGATTGTTGAATGCCACAAGGGAAGGCCCTGAAGGGATCAAAGATCCCGCTAAGTAGGGACACCTCTACATAATTTCAACAGAATATGTGGCGACCGAAAGATGCTTTACTTACTACAACAGTTGTTGACTTGATTAACATAAAAAATCTTAACTAACCTTAACTAATTAAAACTAAACATCAAAACTAAAAAGGAATGAGTGGGAAGTGCAGTTAGACACATGGAAATAAAAGATTAATATATCAAAGCATTAATAATTACCTTCAACTAAATAAGTGCGAAGCTTATTCTTAAACAGTGTAAGTGAGGGAAATTCGTCTTATTTAAATTAAGAGTAAGTTTGTTGGCACAAAACCAATCAGCTGCAAGCGATAGTTCAGCATTTACAATTTGGAATAAGGTATCCAGAGAACTATGGGAGTAGAATACGTTCGTGTCATCTGCAAATAATATAAAGTATAAGCGGGATGAGACATTAGGGAGGTCATTTATGTATATGAGGAATAACAGAGGGCCTAAGTTAGATCCTTGAGGAACCCCAAATTTAATAGCTCTTAGATCAGAGAAATGACCATTACAGTAGACACATTGCAAGCGATCTTCTAGGTAACTATTGAACCAGTGGAGCTGGGTACCACGTATACCATATCTTTCTAATTTGCGCAATAGAATACCATGATCGACCGTATCGAAAGCCTTAGCAAGGTCAAAAAAATTCCTAAGGAGTATTCGTTTCTTTCGATTGCAGCCGATATTCTATCCTGCATGCTCAATAGAGACATAGAGGGGGAGTGTCCAGCTTGGAAGCCATGTTGAGATGGGAAAATTACATTGTTTTTAGTGATAAATTTATACAGACGCTCGTACATATTTATTTTTTCAAAGAATTTAGAAAAGTAAGGGAGGATCAGTCATAGTACATACAGATTCAATTATCAATTTCAACATGACAATCAAAGCATCAATATTATTCAATGTTGGTTTCATGTATTACAAAATTAGCTCTATAGTCTAGGCGCGCAGAGCTGAAAAGTCGTCAAAAAAGCGATGTAAGCGGCAAGTCATGTTCATTTTTGGCAACATACTTTTTACACTAATTCGACCCTGCTGATTACGAAAATCGCTGTTGCCAAGCTGGATTTTTGACCTGAAGGTCATTTCAAGGTCAGAAAAAATAAAATCTAGCAAAATTCAGAGAAAAATGGCCAGATCTCAGCCAATAATGGTTGAATTCGACTAATTCTTTCTTGCTTTTTCTCGACTTAATAAGGACTACCTGTGGTAAGAAACAAGGTTACTAAATGAAAGACGATCCAAGGTTATTTCAAGGTCAAAAAGGGCAATTTCAGGTCAAAATCTGGGGAAATGCCATAACTCAGTCAAATATTGTTCTATTTGGGTGATTCTTTCATCTTTTTGCTCGGGCCGATAAGGGCTACATTTGCATAGTTCCTAAAAAAGGCTAACATGACCCAAGGTCAATTCAAGGTCAAAATTAAGGCGAAAAGGCCATAACTCAGTCAAATATTGTTCTATTTTGGCGATTCTTTCATCTTTTTGCTCGGGACGATAAGGGCTACATTTACATAGAACTTAAAGGCTAACATGATCCAAGGTCAATTCAAGGTCAAAATCAAGGGGAAAATGTCATAACTCAGTCAAATATTGTTCTATTTGGGTGATTCTTTCATCTATTTGCTCTATGGGTGATTCTTTCAACAATTTTTTATCCATGTCTGAGAACAAGTCGGACTTGGCACGGTTCCTATCGCAGGAGATCATCAGGCAAGGCAATTTGTACACTGAAGTACATGTAGTTGTAGCAGGAGCATTTGACGACGGAACGGAGGTCCAGTCGACTAATGTACTGACTGATGTATCAATGCTAAAAGTAGCACATGAAGAAGCCGACACTAGAATTTTGTTGCATGCTGCTAACAGTTCCTGTGATACAGTAGTTGTGTCAGACAGGGATACAGACGTTTTCATCATGTTGTTATCCCACCCTAACCAGGTCCGATGCAAGCAACTATGGATGATGGCCGGAACATCCAAGAAGCGGAGATTCATACCAATTCACGACATCCATTGCAAATTGCCACCTGAAGTTCTGTCATCACTATTGGCATTTCACGCAATTTTTTGGTGTGACACGTGTGTACATTCGTGGTCACGCCAAGCGATCAGTGTGGAATACCTTTATTGAAAGCACAAAACTGTTACGAAATCTAGCAAGAGGTCCACTTACTCAAGAAACTAGCAATGATGCAGAAAGCTTCTGCCATGTCTACAAAGTTAAGGCTGATTCTGTTGACGATGCCCGAAGACTGAGTAATACCGAGTTTGACACGATGAACTTTTTCGTGGAAAAAGACGGAAAAGCGAAAATGTGGAATACCTTTGTTGAAAGCACAAAACGAAATCTAGCAAGAGGTCCACTTACTCAAGAAACTAGCAATGATGCAGAAAGGTTCTTCTGCCATGTCTACAAAGTTAATGCTGATTCTGTTGACGATGCCCGAAGACTGCTCTTCTCAAAAACCAGCCAACCTGAATGTCTTCCACCGACAAGTGATGCACTGCTGCAACATATCAGACGATCCCACTATCAAGCGACAGTGTGAGAACAGGCGGGTAGCAGCACGCCTGATCTTCTAGATGCAGCAACGTATGGTTGGCAGAAGGACGCCTGTGATTCGTCTAAGTTGATACCAGTACTAATGACAATAGAATGCGTTCCCAAAGAATGCTTGGACATTGTTTCTTGCAACTGCAAAAAAGAACTAAGCCTATGCAAGTCTCGTGTGTGCCAGTATGTAGGAAATCAGACTTAACGTGTTGTTCTCTGTGTGGGTGCCAAGCTCATGGTGCCTGCACAGACATGAAGTGATCAATAATTATCATTTATCAGTTTATTCATTGTACTTTACAATTGTAAAAAATAATGTTAATGTTGCTCCTAACATTAAATATTTTGCATAATTAAAAGTGCATCATTATGATAGCTGAGCTATTATATCGCCTATCCTGGGCCTCGTGCGGAATCGGTCTGAGCAAACAGGTAAAAGAATCGGCCAAATAGAACAATATTTGACTGAGTTATGACCTTTTCCCCTTGATTTTGACCTTGAATTGACCTTGGATCATGTTAGCCTTTAAGTACTATGTAAATGTAGCCCTTTTCGTCCCGAGCAAATGATGAAAGAATCACCCAAATAGAACAATATTTGACTGAGTTATGACATTTTCCCCTTGATTTTGACCTTGAATTGACCTTGGATCATGTTAGCCTTTAAGTACTATGTAAATGTAGCCCTTTTCGTCCCGAGCAAAAAGATGAAAGAATCGCCAAAATAGAACAATATTTGACTGAGTTATGGCCTTTTCGATTAATTTTCACCTTGAATTGACCTTGGGTCATGTTAGCCTTTTTTAGGAACTATGTAAATGTAGCCCTTATCGGCCCGAGCAAAACGATGAAAGAATCACCCAACTAGAACAATATTTGACTGAGTTATGGTCATTTCCCCAGATTTGACCTGAAATTGCCCTTTTTGACCTTGAAATAACCTTGGATCGTCTGTCATTTATTAACTTTGTTTCCTACCGCAGGTAGTCCTTATTAAGTCGAGAAAAAGCAAGAAAGAATTAGTCGAATTCAACCATTATTGGCTGAGATCTGGCCATTTTTCTCTGAATTTTGCTAGATTTTATTTTTTCTGACCTTGAAATGACCTTCAGGTCAAAAATCCAGCTTGGCAACAGCGATTTTCGTAATCAGCAGGGTCGAATTAGTGTAAAAAAGTATGTTGCCAAAAATGAACATGATTTGCTTCTTACACGAGATTTTCCATTTTTTGCGCCTAGACTACTAAATGAATCGTCTTCATCAACATACACAAACCAATTTTAAGCAAAATCAAAAACGCTAATGAAGCATAGTTTTATCATCTGATAAAAGCGTTAAAAAAGGTGTTTATTAGCAACCATTTTTCGTGGCCTCGTGTGTTCCTGTAGTAAATGAAATTAAGGTCTGAAGAAAATCGAGACGCTATAGCCTACTAAAGTGTAGCCTTAAATAACCTCGGAAGAAAGCGTTAAAAAGGTGTTTGTTATCAACCTTTTAAGTGTTACGCGGTTGTGTAGCGGTATATTAAGAATCTGTTTTATTAAGGCGCGTTATAATTATAAATTGTATTCTATTGTGTTGTATGTTCTGTGCCTTGTAACCGGAGGGTCGCAGGTTTGAATCTACCTCAAGACACTTCGTAGCGACCATGGACAAGTTGCTCACCCACAATTGTCTGTGAGGAAGGCAACTGGAAACCACCTCACTGAGCTCAGTCATCTCATCCCCGGGTGACATAAAAGCCAAAGGACATGTCTTCGGACACAGAACTTCATCATCATCGTCGTCGTCGTCATCGTCGTCGCGTCGTCATCATCATCGTCATCGTAATCGTCTTCATCGTCATCGTAATCGTCTTCATCGTCGTCATCATCATCATCATCAAGACCGAAAAAGACTTGAGAGACTTCTGCAGCGAATCAAGCATGCCGGTTATCTTCCTCCTAACTCACCGGATATCGATCAGCTGGTGTGTGATGCTGACGCCAGTCTACTAAAGGCAGTGATAAGTAACGATTTCCATGTGTTACGCTCTCTGTTTCCACCAATAATTACTCGACATTATAACCTGCGACTCCGGCCTCATTATTTCACTTTGCCGGCTTGGGATGATCGAAATTTCATACCTATAGAGTACTTTTTATCCATCTAGTTTAACTTACGGAAATCTTGTTTGTTTGTTTGTTTGTTTGTTTGTTTGTTTGTTTGAGCCACAGGCTAAAAAGTCAAATCTTGCGACGACTAATTCGATCACTTACAATCATTCAATCGTCCTGAAACTTGGGAGATAGACTCGCCCTCGCAGACACTTCATTCTATAAAAATTTCAGCTCCCCCAAAAAGGCAAGCTTATAGAATCGGGGACTCAACTTTTCGAATCGGGGAATCCCCTTTTCCGATACGCAGCGTTGTCATTGGCCGCAACAAAAACGGGCGCGCTGTCTGATTAAACGCACGCTATGTCGTAAAATGAACGCGTACTATATATTTGTAGAGGTAACTGCTTCATAAGACGCATTATAGGATACTAGATGGATATAGTAAAAAACTTGTTTTTACGGGCTGTATTTTATTTATCCATCTAGTTTAACTTGCGGAAATCTTGTTTGTTTCTTTGTTTGTTTGAGCCACAGGCTAAAAAGTCAAATCTTGCGACGACTAATTCGATCACTTACAATCATTCAATCGTCATGAAACTTGGCAGATAGACTCGCCCTCGCAGACACTTCATTCTATAAAAATTTCAGCTCCCCAAAAAAGGCTGGCTTATAGAATCGGGGAATAAACTTTTCGAATCGGGGACTCAACTTTTCCCGATACGCAGCGTTGCCATTGGCCGCAACAAAAACGGGCGCGCTGCCTCATTAAACGCACGCTATGACGTAAAATGAACGCGGACTATTTTCAGAGTACACGTTATAGGATACTAGATGGATATAGTAAAAACTTTGTTTTTACGGGCTGTATTTTATTAACGTATTAGGTTAAACAATCATTTTCTTTAGTTATAGTACTTAGTCGTTATTACATTCCTTACCCTCTTAGCTATGTGACAATTATTTTTGTCTAATCGATATCTAAACTGTTAATTTTGTAACCTTGTAGCGTTTGTGTCAACGAGTTTTTGAAATAAAGGAATAGTAGTATCATTATCATCATCATCATCATCATCATCATCATCGCCTTTTACTTATGGCCTCGTTTGTTTCTATTGTAAGCACGATCGAGTCACTCAAAACGTTTCTAAAGTGCACTTTTATATGACTTCAGAAGAAAGCAAAAAAAGGTGTTCAGCTTCAACCATTACTCATAACCTCGTTTGTTGCTATAGTAATAATAATAATATTATTCTTTATTGAAACAATCCGGTTGACAAACCGCAACCGGTTACAGTGTACAATTATGCAATTGAAACAATTCACTAGAACGCATATGACAGAAGACATAAATCTTAACTGCTAACAGAACAGACAGCCTGCAATACAACGGCGCTAATAGCAGCCTACAAAGCATGTCCGCCTACGGACCTCGAACTCGGTACCTCTCGCTCTCTATGCCAGTGTGTTATCGAATGCGCTATCGCCCCCCCGATAGTAAACCTCATAGTGCTTTAACATGCAAACCAAAGAATGATCGTAGACGCTTTTAGTAGTAGTTTCAGTTTGTGTGATAACAAATATCATTACCGTCGCCCTCCTTCATCCAGGCTTGGGACTGGCACTGTAAGAGTGCAAACAGTGGCACATACGCTTTTAAAGTCTACGTTTACATATAAATTACTGTTGTTAAACTGCAACTAACCATCATCAGTCGCAAGTTGCGATTTTGGTTAAAACTGAACTGTATCGGAAATCCTTTATTTTGAAGAAAACAGGCATGTCTCGGACAATTCTTTTCATGGTAGATAAAGGATTTTCCTTTGAGACGGGTTTTCTCTGCATTTATATTCAGCATGTGACTTTTCTGAGAGATAAAGTCAAAAGGCGCAAGCAGTTGAGTTTAGACACCTTTAAATCGCTTAACCATGTCGCTATAAATTCGTCAATTTCGTTCAGCCGTTGTTATCCGGACAGCGCCCAATTAATTGAGTTGAGTTTAGATCGGAATTGGTCGTTCGTTGAGACCGTCACATCTCATCGCTATAGGAACAACAACAAACTGATCTCTTTGCTATCTTTCGTTATGATCCACAGTGAAGAATTCCCTCTCAAAATATCTGATTTTACAGAAGAGGATTTGAACTACTTAAGAGTATGCAGATGCTAAGGCCTACATCCAGTTTTATAGACTAGGCCTATATATGAGTTCGTATCCAACGATAATGATGCCGACAGTGATGACATTGAATTCCAGATCCGTCCGTAGGAAAAGAGTAGGCAGGGACGGAAGGCGAACAGAGAAGAAGAAAAGGAGAACAAGAAGTATAGGGTCACGACTCACGAGGTCGGAAGGAACTCCCAATGAAGAGCTGCATGACCACGTACTATCGACAGAATGTGTATAGGTCACGTGCCACCAAGCAGGAGAGAGCACGAGACAGAGGTGTCCCATTCTACAGCCCAGTCACTGGTCCTGCCATGTACGCCTCTGAAGGAATGGAGAGGGAAAGGGATGAGGTGACTGCCAACTCTGACCTCTATCGATAGATCCGTAGAGAATCGTCTTTCAACGAATCCGTTTGGGTCCCATGATAGTACGTGGTCATGCAGCTCTTCGTAATCGTAATGAACAGGATAAAGTACATGGACTTCTTGTCTGCTGACGTTCCCAGGAAAGCCGCCACTTGTATTCGCGTGCATTTGGGAGGGCAGTACAATAACGAAAACCCTACTCGCCTAGGCCTATAATTGCAGCTAATGAGATCTGCAGCTATCGGCTTAAAATATCTGAACCGCCAGAGATAGTCAAATGCTTGAAGAAAAAGAAAACCTCCCGATCGTCAAAGTAGAGAGATTCTGTAACACAAAATAACGTGAGGGTCCTGCTCAGCTATTAACCATTTTTAACCATTAAATTTTAGGTAACAATAATAGAGAAGGATGAACCAAAGTGCGCAGTTTGCGGCGGTCCACGTGCACTTGGCGTTCTTGATCTCTTGCTCTAAGTACGTTCTGATCGCAAACACCATCGGTGTGAGAGGGAAGATGTTCCTAAGTGTACAAAGAGGAACTGCTGAGAAGCAAAATAGCGAGACAACCGAAATCGCCAAACGCGCGCTCGTTGCTATTACGCCAACGAGACGAAAAGTCACGGGCATATTTACCGGGTGGTTTTACGGGTTCACACCCCCCAAATAAGTTTCCGAAAAAATGTATATGCTTTTACGTGCAAAATACAAATAAACCTGGACTTTTGCGACGATTTTCAATGGAAACCCTCCCCCGAAATCTTAAATCCCCTCCGAATTTTTTTCTGGCTATGCCCCTTACATGCGAAAAGCCCAGTCGGAAACGTAGGCCTACACATAGACGGAGATAAATGAAGCCTGCTTAGTGCATACAGTGTAGTTAGCCATCATCTATGTAATGAGTCTCCACAAACTATAATAAATAACAGCAATCGCCATGTGCACTGTTACTTTACGACCCGTCAAGGATTTACTCTTCAAAGTCAAGCAAGAAAATAGATTTCTTTACAAATAGATAAATTTATAAGTAACTAAATATTACAGGGCCTAATGATTATGAAAATTAGAGTGGAAGTGATATTAGATTTATCTGTCATGCATTTAAGATGCTTCGAGTGTTATTACGATAGTTGCATGGATGGACACGGAGCTTAGCGACATCTTATGGCAACAAAGACTGTTGACTTCGACAGAAATTGTTTTGACATAATAAGTTACCAATCCCAATCGGATCAATATTTTACTATTACTACGGTAGTTTATTTATTTAGAACAAGGTTTAACGTCGTCATATGACATCAAAGGCCGTTGACGACAATTTAAAACATATACAGTGCAGTTAAATTAATGAATTCATAGCGTCCAAAAGACACCATTTAAGACTGTCCAAACATAACCTTAACATGTCATAAAATTGTTCATTGTTTAACGACATAGAAAATGACAATTCATAAATATACAGTTCGATACATACAATTTGATATCTGATGAAAATTCAACAATATTTATCAGCAATTGTCGTATACAAGAAATGTTTCTTAAAATTAATTCTTGATCACCATTCCTAATGCACATTTACTTCTTAATCTATTTATTTCAATAACATTTATTTTACCAAAATTCAAAAGACACAAAAGTTTAACATAAAGACCACTTTTGAATTCTTAAGAAGTCATCAATCAGTAAAATCAAACATTATTAAAGAAATATATTCAAACATTGAATATGATAATTCTTTATCATTTATTATGCTACTGCGTTGATAATAAAAGAGAACCGAAACTTCATCTGAGATTCTCATTCTATTCCATTTTAATGTTCTTAATACAGCTTAATTGATACTTGTCACACATTCAAGTAAGATATGAAGTTTGTAATATTTTGGTACATTTTACAGAAGTATTTAATAATTTCAAACACACAATATTATCATAATATATGCAAATATTTAGAACAGGACTCTAACATATCCACAGCATGCATAAACTTGTATTATAGTACATCCAACAAGAGTCTACAAACGAGCAAAACCATAGAACAAAGTTCATAAGAAACATCATATCATATTAATTATGATTATGACATATGATGGTATCAAACAAACACTTAGCATCAGTTTTGAGATATAAGTGTAAAAGTAAAAGTAAAATCCTTTTTTTTTTTCTTTTTTTATTTTTTAATATGTATTACTCTTTCTATAATATTGTTAAATTTTCGCATTGATTATATGTGTCAAGAATCACATGCTCCGGATTATAACATTATAATTTGTACTTAAAGATTTACACATTTTAGACAAAGGAGATTATGAATCTCATTTCAGAACAAAGTTGTCAAATATGCTAAAATCTGTACTAAAAAAGGATTTTACTACGGTAGTTACCGCGTACCATGCCTTTATAGAATCCATTGGCAACGTTTTACAGGTGTCTAAATTGATCGCTCTAAGCCAATGGTATACCGTGTCCCATTCTTATATGATCGGATCCAGAGTTTAACATCTTATGGCAACCTGGGACGTTGTCTCTGTCTGTCTGTCTGTCTGTCTGTCTGTCTGTCTGTCTGTCTGTCTGTCTGTCTGTCTGTCTGTCTGTCTGTCTGTCTGTCTGTCTGTCTGTCTGTCTGTCTGTCTGTCTGTCTGTCTGTCTGTCTGTCTGTCTCTGTCTCTCACACTCTCTCCAACGGGTTCTGATTCCTGATAGTATTTAAACTAGACGCGCCATCGACTGATGCCTTGCATTTTGCATTATGAAAAGGGCGCTATAGAAGTCATCATTAGATTACGTTATTTTTAATTATGTCGTCTGCATTTTCATTTATTGCTGGATGTCCAAATATTACCAAAATACTGGCGATTAGAAGTAGTATAATACAGAAGCACAAAAGCAACTGATTTCTCATCATATAACTGGAAAGCAAACACACAGGTCTGCGTTCAAACTCCTCCCATAGCAGAAAGATAATAATATTATAAATAATAATAATAATAATATCTTTTCTTTATTGAAGCGCCTGACAAACGCACTGCGCTGTACATTTTACATGTTATGCAATTGAAACAATCTTAACTACTAACAGAACAGACAGCTTGCAATACAACGGCGCTAATAGCAGCCTACAAAGCATATCCGCCCAACGGGGCTCGAACTCGGTACCTCTCGGTCTCTGTGCCAGATGTTATCCAATGCGCTATCGGGCCCCCCATCATCTTCATCTATCATCTTCAGTGTTTAACTTGAGCCCTCTATCGGGGGAAAGGTTAGGCCCTACGTAAAGATGGAGAAGACTAGACATATTATGCCGAGGTTAAGAAAATTGGCAAGCACTTCGTTTATTCATGACGGTCGCTACTATATATAGCTAGTGATTTCTATAGCGCTTTAACCTTGCTGATCGTGGAATGTTGACCTGGCTCCGTGGCGGCTTACTAGAGTGAGTGAAGTTACGCGCCCTTAGACTTTTGGCGGTAATTCTTCATCAATAGACTCTTTCTCAGCTTCTGTAGTATGAATATTAATTATGGAAGACGCGGTTTCAAAGCAACGGAAATTTGCAGCAATTGTTTCCTTGTGAGGTGTTGCAAGTCAAAAGACGTGAATTTAAACACCTTTAAATAGATTTGCCAAAATGCTATAAATTCATAAATTTCGTTCAATCTGTAGGCTTACTCGTTTTTAATGAATCTAAATCGGAACTGGTCGGTGTTAAGGTCGTTGAGACCTTAACATTTCATCGCTAATAACAATAATATTCATCGCTGTTTTGTTTGTAAGCTTACTAGAATAATATTGAACTTCCTTTATGCCGTTCGCAATGAGCGACAATGAGGAATTCCCTCTTAGAATGTCTGATTTTACAGAAGAGGATTCTGAACCACTTAAGAGTAGCCTATGCAATGTCAACACCTAGGCCTACATCCAGTTTTATAAACTACGAGTCTATGAGTTCGTGTCTAACGAGAGTGATCCCACAGAACCAACTGGCATAACAGTTGTCTAATTAGACGCAACAACATGATATAACCTCCTAATTTCCAGTGTTTTATCGAGCAGGAAGTAAGTAAGTAAGTAAGTATTTCCTTTATTTACTTACTTACTTACTTCCTGCTTGAGTCACGGCTGTCCATGTATGAATAGACACCGAATAGACCGCCTCTTGGGTTCCCATGCACGGATGTTGCTAGCCCGTTAGGGCCTACAAATGTTGTTTTAAAACTAGAATTTGGAGACTAACGGAACCTGCTCAAGTTTAGCAAGCTTTCAGATGCTGACCCGGTTCTCATGTAGTACTAAACTGCGGGCCTTATAATAATGCCTTGGGCAATTGCTATTATTATGCTTTTATTATGCGCCACTAACTAAAGTGTATCATTGAAAGTGTGTTGTTTAAATTGTATTGTTGCAAGTGTGTTGCTGAAACCGTATTGTTGAAAGTGTGTTATTGAAACGGTATCACACTTTACACTGTACTACTACTACACTACTACTACTACTACTACTACTACTACTACTACTACTACTACTACTACTACTACTACTACTACTACTACTACTACTACTACTACTACTACTACTACTACTACTACTACTACTACTACTACTACTACTACTACTACTACTACTACTACTACTACTACTACTACTACTACTACTTCTACTACTACTACTACTACTTCTACTACTACTACTACTACTACTACTACTACTACTACTACTACTACTACTGTGGCGAATGTGAAATTCGCCAGAGGGTAGTCTTTCTAAAAATATTTAGTCCATGTTTGGCCGGACTGGTAGTCGCCTGATTTGTTAGGCACTTGAGCTATAAATAGCCGAGGAAGTTACGACGGACCTGATTGGTTGTCGTCAGTTGAAGGAAAAGTTGGCGCTAAATTCATTATAAGGAAAATTCGGATTGGATCCTGGCGGTCATGTGACCTGGTGCGCAGTGTTCTCTGGGAGTTTTTAGTCGAAGAAGGAGCGTTAGAAAATGGCTGATACGGATGGTCGGTAATTTTGGGTGTTTTAATCTGTGATTATCGATGATTTCCTTCGTTTGACCAGGGAGTTATTACGATAAATTTACGGGGATTTTGGTGCTTGGTCACCCTGGAACCTTTGCTGTTTATTGGAAGCAGTTTGATATCGAAATTGTTGGGTTTTGTATCCAATTCTGTTGGTGACCATTGTTTCGATTGGATGTGCTGCAGTGGAGGAATTTGATTGATGCTAATCTCTGGGAAACTTCGATTTCACTAAACGGGGAAACGAACCCGTTCATATACGAAGCAGGGAGTAGAATTTTATTTTCTTTAGCCAATTGAAATTAACTCCAGATGCCCAGATATTGATCGTACTAAATGTCAATCAGAAAGTACTAGGGAGCGTTATTAATAATCGATCTCGCTAACTAGCAGTGGTAACTTTAAAGCTATAGATTAGACATTTGTTGAGATATTCGACAATCTTGTGCGATCGATTTACCTACGTTGTGCGAGATTGATTGTAAACCGATTAATTTGTCAAACCTTGTAATAATTGAAACTCAATCGAGGAAACCTGTTTAGTTAAACTGTTTAATCAAAGAACATAATTTCAGTTCAATTAATTGACAAATTTTAATAAATCAATACAAATGGCTGAATCTCAGTTAATCGATGAAGTTGACGAAATCACTAGCGAGACAGGAGTTAGTCCAACAAGTATTGAAAGTGAACAGTTGCAATTGACCCATTCTCCTGGTAATTCAGACGAAATGTTGAAGGAACTTCTATTTCGCCAGAAAGGGTTGGACACTCTTCTCAATCGCTTTCTGGAAGAACAAACACAAATCAATCTGAATAATAACACTCAGATAGAGGACTTGAAGCAATGTATAACTACTCTTCAAACTGTTGAGGGAAATCAGAACCCCGCAGGGCGAACAGGCGCCTTGGCCTCAGATCGAGGAGCTACGGACACCACTCTGGGCAATCCCTGGTTAATTACAAAGAACCCTGGTAACACGCATTCAGAACTTGAAAATAGGTTATTTATGAGTGCGCCTCATAAAATGATCGATAACTTGACTTCGGTAGTGCCTTCAATGGAATCAAGAGCTAATCCTGCTCTCTATAGCCTTTCCTCGGATTTGAACTCGAGACCTATTGGTAGATCCTTTGTCAGTACTTTTCCCCAACAGTACGTGCAGTCGCTAGAGGGCGCCACGCACGCTTCACTACTACTACTACTACTACTACTACTACTACTACTACTACTACTACTACTACTACTGCTACTACTACTACTACTACTACTACTACTACTACTACTACTACTACTACTACTACTACTACTACTACTACTACTGCTACTACTACTACTACTAACTACTACTACTACTACTACTACTACTACTACTACTACTGCTACTACTACTACTACTACTACTACTACTACTACTACTACTACTACTACTACTACTACTACTACTACTACTGCTACTACTACTACTACTACTACTACTACTACTACTACTACTACTACTACTACTACTACTACTACTACTACTACTACTACTACTACTACTACTACTACTACTACTACTACTACTACTACTACTACTACTACTACTACTACTACTACTACTACTACTACTACTACTACTACTACTACTACTACTACTACTACTACTACTACTACTACTACTACTACTACTACTACTACTACTACTACTACTACTACTACTACTACTACCTTGGTAAACTTCGCCAGAGTTTCGCACTCTGACAGTGCCAGTCCCAAGCCTGGAGAAAGGAATAGGGAGACGCAAATGATCCTTGCTATGAAACGGTGTCGTTAGACTGAAACTACTACTACCTACCTCTGGTATTGCGAGTCCCATCCTGGATAAAGATTAAAAACACTTTGTCATAACACAGTAGCATCGTTAAACTGCAACTAACCATCAGTCTCTGTTGGGTCAAAACAAAAGACGCATAGCAGTTGAATGTTGACACCTTTAAATCGCTTTACTATATCGCTATAAATTTCATCAATATCGTTCAAGCGCTGATTTATGTATCAAAGACGTTATGAACAATATTTTTTATGTCGTTAAACAATGAACATTAATGCCATTTTAAGGTTATGTTTGGACAGTCTTAAATAGTGTCTTTTAGACGCTATGAATTCATTTCACTGCACTGTATATGTTTTAAATTGTCATCAACGGCCTTTGATGTCATATGACGACGTTAAACCTTGTTCTAAAATCTAAATAAATAAGCGAATTGATATTATGTGTGTTAGACACATGTACAGTTTAAAAGAGTACTTTAAACAATTATAATACATGTATACTTCTTTGGCTAATGAACATTTTTATTATAGTGTTTCTGTTATATAGCCTACATGAACAGTTTAAAAAGAATACCTTAATCAAATATAATACATGTAGGCCTATGCTTTGTTAGTTAATGAAATTTGTCAGGACATAATAATCACAGACAGCATGAGATGAACTACTTTATGTTGCAAAAATATTGAATATTAGTGAAATTGTAAAGCTCCGTCTGACACCTTTAATGGTGCCGTTCGGATGCTATAAGTTTCTGGTTTTGATTGTATTGTATATTTTCCGTATTGTCGTCAACGGCCTTTGATCTCATAGTCCGTATCCAATGACAATATTGTGCCTAAATTAAGTGGCGTGTCAAGTGATGACATAGATTCCAGATCCAAAAAACCGCTGGCAGGGACAAAAAGCGGACAGTGAAGAAAGAAAGGAGCAGAAGAAGACTGAAGAAGAGTCACGCGGTCAGAGGGAAATCTCAATAAAGAGCCTCATGACCACGTGCTATAGACCAAGTGTGTAAATACCACCAAGCACGAGAGAGCACGGGACAGCGTTGTCCGATGCTACAGCCCCAGTCACTGGTCCTGCTATGGACGCCTCTGAAGGAATGGAGATGGAAAGGGATGAGGTGACTGCCTGCAGCTGCTCTAATCCTATCGAACGATCCACAGAGAATCATCTTTTCATTTTGGCCCCATTATTGAAAGTTAACGCTCGCATTGTTCCTAATGAACCGAATAAAGTATAGCGCCTAGGGCTAGCCTAAGGACCTCTGAGGCTCTGTCCGCTGACGCTCCTCCCATGAAAGCCGACACTTGTGTAGCCTACATGTGCATCTGGGAGGTCAGAACAAAGACGAAAACCATACTTATCTTTTAGCAGCGACTGAGATCTACAGCTATCCGCTTGAAATATCTTGTTAGAATGTAGCGATTGCTGTTGTTAGGCCTATAGTTTCAGTTTAGTTAGCCTACAATGTGTGATAACAAAGATAATTAAATAGTTGAATTTTACAGAAGACGATATTAAACTACTTCAGAGTAGTATGCAGAAGCCATGCAAGGCCTACATTAGCGTCGCCACGGGGGGGCAAGGGGGGCAGCTGCCCCCAACCCTGGTCAGACTGGGTCCTGAGATTCGTGCAAATCCGGTGAGTTTTAGGGGGGGGGTACCCTATGTGGTCTGTGGTTTGACATTTTACATTGAAGGTCCTCTTCTACTCTTCCAAAGTTTGTTTTCTTTTCAAAGACATCACTAATCAACAGGTGACGGATTGTGCTTCACACAAAGTATACAGAAGAATAGGGAAAAGTCCAATGTTGTTTATCTCTCCTATTCGCAGTGGTGAGTCATGAGGGGTGACCTATTTACACCAGTCACACAGCCGCATTCCAACAGCTGAGCCCCCGCCATATAGGACCTAAGCCTTAGGCTAGCACGGTCCTTGCATGGGGACCTTAGGCTAAATGGTGTGGCGTCCATTCGAACGAACGGGCGAGCAGTGATGAAGGATCAATTCATTGAGAAATGAGCAGGGTCGAGGCCGTTTACGGTCACTATAGAAAAACGCGAACATTTAACATTTAGCTAGAAGTCACAGTTGGCTCCTATCACCGCTGAAATAATAGAACAATTCTGGGTACTTGTCGGTTTAACGACCACCAAAAAGATCTTTTAATTATAACTAGACGAGACCCCTGTAGGCCTACAGGAATGTGTTCACGACAGTTAATATCTGTCTTCTAATGACGACACTAACCCTAACCCTGACCCTAACCGACCCTCACGACTTCAAGTTTTATAGTCTGTCACCAACTCTTTTCTTTCTTAGTTGTGACCTACCTCAAGAACTTTCCTTATCTCTACATATAAATTGCTCAACGACTTCTAACTGTTTAAGAATTAAATTGACACAGTTCTTTGAATGTTTCTTTCTTTCTCCAAACACAGTTTAATAACAACAAACTCAACTCTTGCCTTAAAACAACTGTACTACACTGTATAGTTCAAATTCACTGTCATCAGCAGTTTCTAAGTTTGGCGCGCTAACTGCACGTGTAGAGAATCTATCGTCAGCCAATATTTAGGCTACTTTAGGCCAAGCGCCCACGAGCCGACAGCGCAACTAAGGCCTAAGACTAAAACGCTTAACAATCGATACACATTATATATATATCAACCTAAAGAACACCTGTGCTCATTATATATGCAAAACATTTGTTCACATTACCTCCTTCCCTTTCTTTGGATTGAGCAAATTAAACTTAAAAATTTGCAAAATCATCATGTACTAAATTAGGCAATAAACTTAATACTATACAAAACAGTAAAATAAACAATCTTATAATCTAGATAAACAATCTGCTACAACATTTAATCGTCCTTTCTTATAATTAACTTCTACATCAAAAGTTTGCAGTGCCAAAGCCCAACGCACCAATTTAGCAGACTTAGACATAGATTCAGTCAGATAAGTTAAAGGATTGTGATCGGTAAAGATGTGAACTTTAGATCCAATGATTATCTCTTTTAACTTATTTAGAGCCCAAACAATAGCATAGGCTTCTTTCTCTACAGTTGCCCATCTCTTCTGGGTGTCAGTCAGCTTCTGACTTATAAATGACACAGGGCGCTCTATTCCCTTATCATCCATCTGCGTTAGCACAGCTCCTACTGCAAAATCACTACTATCGCAGTACAAATTAAAAGGTTTTCCAACATCAAAAACATATAAAACAACTTTAGAGCGTACAGCATCTTTAAGTAAATTAAATGCCTGTTGATGTCTATCAGTCCAATCAATCTTATCTGGAACATGTTTGCTTGTCAAATCAGATAGAGGCTTCGCAATCTGTGCAAAATCTTTGATAAACTGTCTATAGTAACCAAAAAATCCCAGCAATTGCTTAACTTGTTTCTTCGTTTCTGGAGTTTTCAGATTAATTAAACTTTCAATTCTATCTGGATTCATTTGAATCGTTCCAGAACCAACCACATGACCGATGAACTTTACCTCACTCTTACCAAAGATACATTTCTTTAAGTTCAGAGTAATGTTATGCAGTCTCATTTGCATTAAATATGCATCTAAATGCTGTAAATGAATCTTCCAGTCATCTGAATGCACAGCAATGTCATCTACATAGGGCTCAGCAAATTCATTTATAGGCTGTAAAACCATGTTAATTGCTTTAACAAATGTTCTTCCTGAGTTGATCATTCCGAAAGGAACACGAGTAAACTCGTACAGTCCATTGTGAGTAACAAAAGCAGTTTTCCATTGATCAGTTTGCTTAACAGGACAAGTCCAGTAAGCACTTCGACAATCAAAAATCGAGATCACATTTGATTTTCCAACTTTGTGCAAAACATCTTTCACAATCGGCATCGGATATTTACAATCCACAGTGAACGAGTTAATGTATCTGTAGTCGCAGGCAAGTCTCAGAGAACCGTCTTTCTTTTTAACAATTACCAACGGACTTGCCATTCTGCTCGAAGATGGTTTTATAATGTTGGCTTGAAGCATTTCTTTAATTTGTCGTTCAACTTCTGCTCGATAGATGAGTGGAATTCGGTAAGCCATAAATTCTTTTTCACGAAATTCCGGTTTCAGTTCAATTTCATGTTCAACCAATGTACATAGTCCAGGCTTTTCAGAAAATCGATCAGAATATTTGTTTAGTACTTCCAGCAATTGTTTTTGTTGAGTCAATGTTAAATGGTTAATCTGATCAGGATCAAGATTCAGTGAATTCTTTTCATCTTGCAAGTCATTCTTCGTCAACAACTCAACCACTGAACCAAAGTCTTCATCTTCTTCAACGATTAATCCACAACTCATTGCTCTTGTAATGTACTTTCTGATTTTATTTGCGTGAATTATCTTCCGACAATCGTCACCCATGTCAATCAAATAAGAGTACTTTGATCTTCGTTGTACTGGTGTCTTATTCAAGAGATGGAGTCGAAGCGGAGACTTTAGTTTGAAGGAATGTCTGGAGGTGATGTATACAGGAGAACTGAAGCGTATGATGGAGGGAGGGTGACAATGATGATGGAGGGTAGGGTGACAATGATGATGGAGGAACAGATAGTTCCACGGAATGTCGGGAGGTGAGGGAGTCCTAGAATTTTCGTGAATCGGTATGATATTGTTCGGTTGGATAACGATGATGGATATAACGTGACAATGAGTGATGGAGTGGTCAGATAATAGACTGAGACAGGAGGATGATCAGGTGGAGCGGTTGGATGGATGGGGAAGAGTTAACGGAGATATTTTGACTGGATAATGTTTGCATATGATTTGCATTGTATTGAATTGTGTTTGCATTGTTTTGCATTGCACTCCCATCTTAATCCTATACTCTATCAAATGTCCATCGAACGCGTTTCTCCTCCAAGGTCTCTCTCAAAACGACAGAATTATTCAAAGTGACCAATATCGATGTGGTCCTGAATGCAATTTGCTACAAATTCGATAATAAATTCCTCGATATCATCTTCAATACCTCTTCCTCCAACTCCATTTCCATCGCCCTCTGTTTCTAATCCTTCTTTACTCATTCCCCTTTTCCTTCTCCTCCTCCTCCTCCTTTTTCTTTTTTCTTCTTCTTCTTCATCATCATCATCATCATCATCATCATCGTCTTCTTCTTTTTTTCTTCTTATTCTTCACCTTCTTCATCTCCATCTTCTTCTTCATCATTCATTCATTCTGAGAATTTATATAGCGCCTCTTCAAGATCTCTACTCAGAGGCGCTCATCATCATCATCTTCTTCTCCTTCATCTTCATCTTCTTCTCCTCCATCTTCTCCTCCATCTTTTCCTCCATCTTCTTCTCCTCCATCTTTTCCTCCATCTTCTTCTCCATCTTCTTCTCCATCTCTTTGTCCCGTAGTCCTCTAACCGACAGAGTATATCGCCCCACTCTTCAAACGCAGCCAACGCCCTTGCGTCTTGGACGATGCGTTCCCGGTCGAGCCAATTGCGGTGATTAATTCATCTCAGTCGCCTGAGATCCGATTATCGGGATAGCTCCGGTCTCCGGGGAAATCGACCCCTCGCCCTGATACGTCGGCAAATTTGACAAAGATTGCCAACGGATTGAAGAAGGGGCCTCCGAGCGCCACTGGGTAGCGCTCCGCTCTCGGTCTATTGGGCACGAGGGGTGACGGAATAATGCGTTAATCAGGCGTAACTGTTTCCCGCTCTGTTTATCCAGCGCCTCTATATTCGCTGTTACGCGTGTGTGTTCGTAGCGCAGGCGTTGGCCACGGACAATGCAATTATCTTTGTTGGGCCGAGTCGTATGCGACGCGGTGTCTTTGATGGTGTGTCAATGTGGATGGTGTTATGTAGGTAAACTTGTGAAGAAGTAAGCTGATTAGGAAATGGGAAGAGGAGGCGAGGAGAAGGTGGCGAAAGAAAGTTTGGAAGAACGGAAGTGTGGAAAGATGGAGAAACGGAAAGAAGGATGTAACGTAAATGTAAATCTTCGACATTTCTCAGGGTCAAAGAAAACCGCGTCAGGGAGACTAGCTTATTTACTGGAGCTATATCAAATCAAGTCCGTAATAGCCAGGCTGCTTTGTACGTTCCGCGGTGCCAGGGCAGAAGGATGGATGGAAGTAAAGGATGGATGGAAGTAAAGGATGGATGAAAGTACTGTGTGATAACAAAGGTCATTAGCGTCGCCTTCCTCCGTCAACCAGGTTTGAGACTGGTACTGCCCGAGTACGAGCAGTGGCACAGAGTTCTGACCATTAGATTGTCGGGTTCCATGCTTGTAATCAGTTGACGATGTTTACATGTGTTTGCAAAGGGAGCTTCAGTATTCGGCGCACAATTCGCACTTAATAGATTACGCCGGTATGTCCCATTTTATATAGAATCGGTTGACAAAGTTTTAAAGGTGTTTAAAAAGAGCGCTGTATTTATTCGACCATTGGCAATTTTCATTCAAAGTATAATTTCCAGTATGATAGAATGACATCTTTTGGCTATACCAGGCTCGTTGACGTGGCCCTCACCCTTTTCCCAGAATTTGGACCGGTACTAACTGGCACAAATTGCGCGGACTGTTAGTTGTGGAGCTATATCTATTCTACTATTATTACGAAAGCTTAACGACATTTTATGGCTGCTTTGGCCGATGAACGTCATAAACAAATAAATCCAGTTATTGTAAATAAGTAAGTAAGTAAGTAAGTAAGTAAGTAAGTAAGTAAGTGTGTTCTTTATTAAACGCTTGCAAAACGCGCGCTGCTACATACAAAGTTATACAAAGTTATCAAATAGTAGCGGAAAAGTTAGTAAATAGTAAACTAAAAAACACTATGGCCTAGCTGTACAACATCCTAGCCAGGAAACCGCGCCTGGTGAAGGAATCAAATCTAGAAAGAACACGGTTATGTGAGCGTGGGCGCAGATCGTGACAAGTATATAGGACAGAGGGTAGTAGGTAATGGAGGATAATTATGTCCAGGATTATTTAAGAAATCAGTTCAGTTTCTTGATTTATTTTGTTTTAATGCGTTTATTTCAGATGGTTCTGGGTTAGTATAGTAGTAGAGATGAAATCAATTGAAATTAATTCTTTAATCCGCCAGGTAGGCCTAGCTAAGGCATCAACATCTGTTTGATCTTCTTAATTTCAATTCAGTTTCTTCCTATTAAAAGGTAAACTAGGCCTATGTCTATAATTTGGCTTTTAAGGCTCTTTTTGTGGTCATTAAAGCTCTTTTTCATTGGCCACTAAGACTCTTTTTGATAGCCATATAAGTTATTTTCAGTGGCCATATTGGCTCTTTTGAATGGCCATAAAGGCCTTTTTAGTGGCCATAAAAGCTCTTTCTGAGGCCATTAAGGCCGTTTCCGCCGAAAAGATTAGTTTTGGCATATTACAGCTCTTTTGTTGGTCATGTTGGCTCCTTTTGGTGGCCATGTAGGCTGTTCTCGGTGGCCATTTGAGCTCTTTTCGGTGTCATTTGATGCTGTTATCGGATATGAACGCATCGTGATGTCCCAGGCATATATAACCTTTGTTGGGAACGATTTGAAGGTGTCTAGAGACACAATTTTATTAGCAATTGGCCCATCAAACCTGTTACCGTGGAAGGCATACTGATGATTGCCGACTTTTTGTTTAGTGTCACGAACTCATGAATGCTGAAGCTGTACAGGCGTAGAGTTCAGAAATCTTTTTGAATAGGGCCGTAACTTTTTGAATAGGATCCTGAGTGGCCGAGTGGGTTGGTAGCCTGCTCGTCACGTCGGCGCCCGGGTTCGCTCCCGGTCGGGTCGGTTTATCAGGAATTAATCTCCGGATCTTACTGCGGGCTCGGTCGCATTATAAACGTGAATTACAATACAATACAATACAACACATCACAATACAACTGGGGCGCGGTGGTGTAGGGGTATGTTCAGTGCAGCTGGAGGGTTGCGGGTTCGAATCCACCACCTCAAAGTCGCCGCGTAGAGACCCTGGGCAAGTCCTTCACTCGCAATTGCTCATGCGCTTCGGCGTGAAACTCCGATTCAGCGTTCGCGCAGTAGTCGGGAGCGCCTCTGAATGGGAAATCTGGTAGGGGCGCTATAACAAGTGTTCAAATACAATACAATACAATACAACTTAAACGTCATAATATGAACTCTTTGTGGCTAGAGCTATAACTAATATGTAAAAATATGAACTCTTTTTTGCTGAGACTATTACTAATTTGTAAAAATATGAACTCTTTTTGGTTAGAGCCATAACTAATGCATCAAAATATGAACATATAGCCTCTGTGCATAAAATCTTTGAATTGGCCTTATGTTCAACAAAGGATTTGCTTCAAATTAGGGATTATAGTTAGTAAAACAGCCAAAAAGATACCGTGCTTAAAATCAAGTCTTTATTCAACCTAAAATTTACCTAATTCAAATTGCGTATCCATCATAGGCTACCTTTCTGTCTTACGGATTGATCTTCCGAATATTTTCCTGATTACCGATTGGTTTTGGTGCGCCATCGGTTGATGCCTTGTGCATTAGACGCAGGCGCAATAGAAGCTACTAATTCACTAAGTAGATTGTTCTGAAAGCTTCCTTTTACCAACCGTCTTAAAGCTCTTCCGTCTTTCTCTTCCGCTTTCTTTTGCTCCACCCTTCATTACCCCCAGTCTAATACAAATATCTACCTTACTTTCATCTTCCTGCCTCCCTCCCTGCCTCTCTCTCTCTGCCTCCCTCTGCCCCTCCCTCTCTCCCTGCCTTCCTCTGTCCCTGTCTCCCTCTGCCCCTGCCTGCCTCTGTCCCTGTCTCCCTCTGTCCCTGCCTGCCTCCTTCCCATCGCTCTGCAGACCAGAGACGTTGCATGAGGGACATTAGCCGAGATGCATTAGACGTTGCAACAGGTGATTCCGTCAAAGTGCATTAAACGCATTTGGCGCTGCGTGGGGTGGCCTTGAGTCGGTCTTCGCGCTTCACAGTGAAACACCCGCCGTGTGTCCAATGCACATCCGGTGTTCTCCACGAATAGAACCAAGCCGATTGGTTAGACCGCTCGCCTTGTAAGGCGTAGAGTAAGGGTTCGAATCTTCTCCTCTGAGACGGTTATTGACTATAGGAGCCTTGAACCTTCACTCATAATTGCCAAGCGCCATCGATTCATGCTGTTGTCATTATATATTGGCACCTTAATAGCAGAAGTAGTAGTAGTGATAGTAGTGATAGTAGTGGTAGTAGTAGTAGTAGTGGTAGTAGTAGTAGTGGTAGTAGTAGTAGTAGTAGTAGTAGTAGTAGTGGTAGTGGTGGTGGTGGTGGTGGTGGTGGTGGTGGTGGTTAGTGGTGGTGGTGGTTAGTGGTGGTGGTGGTGGTGGTGGTGGTGGTGGTAGTGGTAGTAGTAGTAGTAGTAGTAGTAGTAGTAATACACATGATAATAATTCACAACAATTGACAAAAAGATGATGATGATGATGATGATGATGATGATGATGATGATGATGATGATGATGATGACGATGATGATGATGATGATGACAAAAATAGGCAGCAATAATAATAATAATAATAATAATAATAATAATAATAATAATAATAATAAGCCTGCCTGATAATAATAATTAATAATAATAATTAATTAATTAATAATTAGTTAATAATTAATAATTAATTAATTAATTAATTAATTAATAATAATAATGAAGCCTGATCTGGCGACTATAGTCTGACGGAAGCGTACGTTGCTAAATAATAATCTTTTCTTTATTAAGCGCCTGACAAACGCACTGCGCTGTACATTTACATGTTATGCAATTATTGAAATCTTAACTACTAACAGAACAGACAGCCATGTAATACAACGGCGCTAATAGCAGCCTACAAAGCAAATCCGCCCAACAGGGGCTCGAACTCGGTACCTCTCGGTCTCTGTGCCAGCTGTTATCCAATGCGCCACTGGCCCCCAAAATGACAAAAAATATAAAAAATATAAAAAAATAATAATAATAATAATAATAATAATAATAATAATAATAATAATAATAATAATAATAATAATCATAATAATAACAATAATAAGTATAGGTATAATGAGTATAATAAATATATGTATAACAATTATTATAGTAAGGGCAATGGTAGATATATCATCAAACGGAAAGTTTAAAACACCTTTTAAAACGTTTTTAACAGATGTTATATATAATTATAGGTTTCACTTATTCGTAGACTAATAATGGTTTAATAGCTGAAACAAACTTGGAAATAGCTGAAACAAACTTGGAAAAAGCAAATATTTTAGCTAAGAATTATGCGAATACTAGTAACACTCAAAATTATAGTGAAAAATTCTTAAATTATATAAACAATAATAATTTGAAAAATAACCCTAATCAGATTTACAATAATTCTGCTGATGAAATGGAAATTCTAAATGAGAGGTTTAATCTTAATGAATTAAAACAGGCTATTAGATCAGCTAAAAATAATAAATCACCTGGTGATGATAAACTACCTTATGAGTTATTAAAACATCTTCATAAGAATGCTCTTAAAATTTTATTATTCTTTTATAATGAGATCTGGGAGGAAGGGAAATTGCCTATTGATTGGCATCATGCCATAATTCTACCCTTGTTAAAACCTAATAAGGAAGCATCAAATCCAGAATCTTATCGACCTATCTCTTTGACCCCTACCATATGCAAAGTAATGGAAACAATGATATCTAAACGTCTTCAGTGGTTTTTGGAAAAAAATAACCTTTTTTCAAAAAATCAATCGGGCTTTCGAAAATTTAAAAGTACAAATGATCAAATTCTTAAATTTCAGGATACTATTCTTAAAAAATTTAAAAATAAAGAACATGTTTTAGCCATTTTTATCGACTTCGAAAGAGCATATGATATGTTGCATGTCCCTACCCTTCTAAAGAAATTTAAAGAATTCGGAATAATTGGCAATATATTTAAATGGGTTGAAAACTTTCTATCTGATAGAACTTTTCAAGTCAAGGTTGGGGCAGAACTTTCTGATAAATTTATGCAACAGAACGGTACTCCGCAAGGTTCAATAATTTCTCCTCTTTTATTCTTAATAATGATAAATGATATACCCACAGGTGTGGATGGTGTAGAAATGTCCCTTTTTGCTGATGATAGTGCTATTTACATTGGACATAGAAATATTAAAACGTTAGAAAGTAAAATTCAGTTATCGATCAATTTAATACAAAATTGGTGCAATAAAAATGGTTTTAAAATATCCATGAATAAAACGACTGGAGTCCTCTTTTCAAAGAGAAATAAATTAGCAAGGATTGCTATAAAGATTGATCAAAAACAAATTAAGATAGAAAATAAAGTAAAATTCTTGGGTGTAATTTTTGATAGTAAAATGAGTTGGAAACCTCACATTGACTATATTGTTGAAAAATGTAAAAAGAGGTTAAACCTTTTAAGAGCCATAAGTGGATATGGATGGGGAGCTTGTAAGAAAACTCTTCTAACCATATATAGAGCACTAATCAGGTCTATTTTAGATTATGGTGATGTTGCCTATTCTTCAGCCTGCAAGTCTTACTTGAATAAACTATCATGCATTCAAACTGAGGCTTTTAGATTATGTTGTGGAGTTCCAAAGGGTACTGCAGCATCAACACTTCAAAATGAATGTGGAGAATTACCACTTCATTTAAGGCGACTCCAAAATTCAATAAAATTTGGAGCTAAAATTTTGGGTAGTAGATTTCACCCCCTTACTAGAGTCATGGAAAACCACTGGACAAATGTTTTTAGGACATCTGATAGTAAGGAACATTCAATCTATACTCGTACCTCTGAATTCTTCTCTTCACTTGATACATCATTTATTGGCCCCTCCTTCCCTTCTTCTGCTCCTTGGTGTAATAAAGAAATAGAAGTTGACTTGACTCTGAAGAAATGTGTTAATAAGAAAGCTGATAATCCTGAAATTCTAAAACAATATGCTTTAGAATTAATTTCTAGATATGATTCTTTTATACATATATATACTGATGGGTCAAAAGTAGATGACGTTGTTGCTGCTGCTTTTAATTTAGACTGTGTAATAATTCCAGTGTTTATGCAGCTGAATTAACTGCAATTATTGAAACTGTTCTATGGATATTAGACAGTGAGTGTTATAATAATTGTAAGTTTGCGATTTTCTCTGATTCATTGAGTGCTCTTACATCAATTAAGAGGTCTTACTGTCAGTCTAGACCTACTTTATTAAACGATTTACTATATCACATTAGCAAATTAAATTCTAATCAAATAAGATTTATTTGGATCCCAAGTCACATTGATCTGTCAGGCAATGATAGAGCAGATAATTTGGCTAAAGAAGGTCTAACTATTGATCACATAAATTCTACTAATTATCTTGAACTTCAGGAAATTTTAACTTTAATAAAACTTTATATAGTAAATAAATGGCAACTAGAATATAGTAATGATGATAAAGGTCATTTTTATAAATCTATTTGTCCAATTGTTAGTACAGATATAAAATATTTCGAACCTTATAGGCATAAGGAAGTTCAAATTTCTAGATTGCGTTTAGGAGTGGCCAATACTAATCAAAGACTATTCGTTATAAAAAGACATTCTAACGGTTTATGTGATACCTGTCAGGTGAAGAAGACTATTCATCACCTATTACTTGATTGTAAAAAAGAAGATATTTCTATGTTATTAAGAAATAAATGTCAATTGTATAAAGATGAAATGTCTATAAAAACCCTTTTGACGGTAAATGTGTTTCAGAATGAAGTGTATAGGCTACTTTGTTTGATTACTAATGGGCGAATTTTGTGAATAGATATTTTAATTTTGTTGCTGTGAGTAGTTTTTTCCCTCTTCTTGTTGGTCTTAAATCTGTGGATATTTAATTACTCTTTTACTGGTGCTTCTTGCTTTTAGGATTGCGTATTGCATTATTATGATTTGCATAATTGTTATAATAACAATCTTTTGCCTTAATTCTAGTTACATGTATGCGAGTTGGTTGATGAGGCGTAAAATTAGTAGCTTCTTTTCAACTGTGAAATCTTAAGTATGTTTTATTATATTATATAAGTAATAAAAATCTGATGTAAGTAAATTACATATATGGCATATTGTTCATTAAGTATCTATAACACTTTGTTTTAAGTATCACATGTTTAGTTTGGTTGCTGTATTGG
The DNA here is from genome assembly GCA_020284085.1 of Aporrectodea caliginosa. Lineage (NCBI taxonomy): Eukaryota > Metazoa > Annelida > Clitellata > Crassiclitellata > Lumbricidae > Aporrectodea > Aporrectodea caliginosa. The sequence goes on from JACEVL010000600.1 coordinate 552,873, forward strand.
AGTAAATATTACATTGCATCATTATGCAGCACTACATATGCAGTATAAAGGTAAATAGTGAATGTTGTCACTAGATGACGTTAAACTGAAAATTAATAAATAATCACTTAAAAGAGTACAAGTAGAATAAGAATCTAACGTCATGATATTATTATAATTAAATTTGTATCGAATCATTTAACCACAGTGTGTATCACAGAAAGTAGGCCTAACTGATGCATTACTTTATGTCGTTTAACATTGAATTTTGTGACATTGTAAGGATTTATTTTGACACCTTTAAATGGTGTCGTTTGGACGTTAAATTTCTCGTTTTCATTGTATGGTATACATTGTGAATTGTCGTCAACGGCCTTTGATGTCATAAGGCGACGTTAAACCTTTGATTAATAATAAATGATTCGTAGACTTAAGAATCTGACATATTTAATGATTAAATAATTAATAATTATACGAATTATAATAATAAAGTCATCCACTTCAAAGTGTAATGCCATTTCTCGGAAATGAAACGACATTGTTTGCGTTGACCTAAAATTCTATGAAACTTTCACATCGCCACAGTGTTGTTTCTCGCAAGTTTTTAGAGGGACAGAAAAATATACCGACATTCAGAAATGCAGTTTAGTAATATTATGCTACTAAACAATGAATATTAGTAACATTGTAAAGTACTGTTTAGATGCCTTTAACTCTATCAATTTTGTTTCAACTGTATTGTACATAATTTTGTATTGTCGTCAACGGCCTTTGATGTCATACGATGACGTTAAACCATGGAATAAAAAATCGTAAGTTTGTTCTTAATGGTTCCATGTTTAATTGTTGCATGAAATCTCAATAACGATGATAATTATGATGATGATGATGATGACGATGACGACGATGATGATGATGGTGATAGTGATAATACTCATCATAATTTTATAAAAACGATAATAATGAACATAATGATAATAATAATAAAACTAGCGCCGTCACCACCACCACCATTGTTAGAATGTTGTACTCATAATTATTGACAGTTGTTTGTTATTAAGACATTACACCAGAGTGCGGATATGCAATTGGTTAAATAAAGATATAGGCTATTTACTTACCCTTTGCACCCGCTTCGAAGACGCAATGTCGTTCCTCTTCAGTGGGTTGGGCCCACCCCGTGGAATTACCTTCCTTCAGATCTGCACGTTCTTTTAGCTAGAGACGCTGCATACACCTTTTACAAGCATATGAAACTCTTCTTTATCGCGCCTCTGAGTAGGTTATCTTGGAGGGGCGCTATATAAGTCCCATGAATGAACTTATGTGAGCTGATGTTGAAAAGCATTGGTCGACTCTAAGGATGGGAAAACGGTAACCGGTTCTCAGCATAAGATATTTTGAGAGTAAACTGACGGAAGCGACTGCTCTGCTTCCTTTTAAGAATAAGAGAGTGAAGGACGTTAGGAAGGAAGGACTTAAGGAGAAGGAAGGCAGGGAAAGAGGAAGGAAGACAAGCAGGTAGTGAACGAAGGAAGGAAGGAAGGAGGGCAGAGAGGGTGGAGAGTGGGAGGGACGTGCTTTGCAAGAGTGTATCGAAAGCGTGGTCGACTGTGGTGGGATGGGACTTGATCGATCCAGTTTGTTTCACACAGTCGGTCGACCGGAACCATCGTTCTGGTCGACTGCGGCGACAAAGCCCCGTGTTTGATCGGTCTGCTGCAGCCTTCAACACAAGACCTGCATGTGGCGGACGACTCGCGGCCTGGGAAAGACAGCGAGGTAAACAAACGAACAGAAGACGCCATGAGAGTCTTCTTCATCTACGATGCATACACTTCCGCCCTCTGCTGCCTCTCTGTCTGTCTCTCTGTATGTATCTCTTTTGTCTGTCTGTTTGTCTCTCTCCTCTCTCTCTCTCTCTGTCTCTCTCACTATCTATCTCTATGTATATATATATATATATATATATATATATATCTGTCTCTGTCTGTCTCTGTCTCTCTGTCTGTCTCTGTCTCTGTCTCTCTCTGTCTCTCTGTCTCTGTCTCTGTCTCTGCCTGCCTCTCTATCTCTCACTATCTATCTTTCTGTATCTCTCTCTCTCAGTCTGTCTCTCTCCCTCCCTCCCTTTCTCTGTCTGTCTGTCTGCTGTCTGTCTGTCTGTCTGTCTGTCTGTCTCTCTCTCTCTCTCTCTCTCTCTCTCTCTCTCTCTGTCTCTCTCCTCTCTGGCCCTCTATCGTTCACTATCTCTCTCTATCTCTCTCTATTCTAATTTATCTTTTATACTTCTCTATACCTCAATGCAGATCTCCTGCTATCTGCATCCCTCTCATCTCCTGTTTCTCTCCTCTCGCTGTCTGTCTGTGTCTGTTCTCTCTCTCACACTGCTTCCTTGTCTGCCTAAGTGTGTATATAGGTCGTCTACCATTTGATATAATGTGCTTGTCAATTATGTCTGCATATCTTTCTACGTGTCTGTCTGTCTATGTCTGTATCTATCTGTCTGTCTGTCTTTCAGTCTATGTGTGTCTGTTGTCATCGATGTCTTGAGGTGATGGTCTGTTGTGAGTAACAAGTGTATCGTCTGTTTTCTACTGAAGTCAATCGGTGCACGCGTGTGCATGCTGTGCAAGTTTAATGAAAAGAGATCAATGATGGGCGGTCATTGTTGAAGGAGGCAGCACTACTTCCGCTGTACCTCTGAAACTCCCTCTATCCCTCTGTCCCTCTGTCCCTCTGTATCTCTGTCCCTCTGTCCCTTTGTCCCTCTATCCCTCTATCCCTCTATCCCTCTATCCCTCTATCCCTCTGTCCTTCTGTCCGTCCGTCTCTCTATCCCTCTGTCTCTCTGACCCTCTATCCCTCTATCCCTCTGTACGTCTGTCCCTCTGTCCCTCTGTCCCTCTATCCCTCCGTCCCTCCGTCCCTCTGTCTCTCTGTCCCTCTATCCCTCTGTCCTTCCGTCCCTCCGTCCCTCTGTCCATCTGTCCCTCCGTCTCTCTGTCCCTCCGTCCCTCTGTCCATCTGTCCCTCCGTCTCTCTGTCCCTCCGTCTCTGCGTATCTTTCAGTGTGTCCGGGTCTATCACTGCCTCATTCTATCAGTATATTTCTCTCTCTACTTGCTATCTCACACTCCCTGTCTGTCTGTCTATCTGTGTGCCTGTCTGTCTGTGTGTCTGTCTGCCTGTGTGTGTGTGTGTCGGCAATTGAAGTTTGATAGAAATTAGAGGGGAGGGGTGAGAAGCGCCGACAGAAGAAAATGCGCATCAGAAACACCAGATTATATTTTAATATGAAGGAGAAACAACGAAATTCAATTGTTGTTTTGTTTGCGAATCTTCTTCACAAAATTAAATACGACAATAATTTAGTAATATCTGAATAATCTCTTAGCTTCAATTACCATGACAACAGTACATGTACATCGACGATCCAAAGATCTAGATTATGTAGTGCCAGTAGTTGCAAAACGTCTTTAGTACCACCATATATTACACCGAGTTGTAGGCCCTACTCTATCTTGTTAACATAATTTATTAATATAAGTTATTTTATTAACATAATATATTCAACAGCGACTATAGAATAATAATTTAGCATAAAATATTCAAATTTGTAAAACTCTTCGAGCTGTCGTCATGGGGTCTTCTGGTTGTTCCAATGAAACGACGCTATCGGATTATTAGGGCCATCGTGGGGCGCGGTAGTGGTATGTTCGGTGCCTTGCAGCCGGAGGGTTGAAATCAATGAATGAATTAGAAATTCACGAATTCACGGAAGCCATGAATTCCGTGATTGTAAGCATTTGCCGTGAATACAGTAAATTTCCACAAATACCGCGAATTGACGCGATTTTGGGCAAATTTGTTTAAAGTAACGCCCCATCCATAAGTAGCCTAGCCATACTGTCAACTGTTATTGTTAACCTACAGCGTTCTGCCTGTTGTTTTCTTAAATATACGAATATACATAACATAACGAACGGAAAAGATTATGCTTCGCAACGTAACAAACTGCAATAAATTAAAATGACGTAATACAGAACTCGATGACGTAAGATATTTACACTGACATTTGTATCCTACATAGCGACAGCTTCGTTTCTTTGTTATTTGCGTCATTGTTTGGTCGGATCTTAGTAAATAAAAGCGTGATTTCGTGACGAGAATTTGCAGTGATTTTCGCCCATTTAAAAAAATCCTACGTGACTTTTGATTTTTTGGCCGTGAATTTCTACTGGACCTACATTATTACTACATATTGTATTGTATTGTATATTCGTTTTAATTCAAAAATCTTGTTGACACACCGCAACAAGTTACACAGTGCACATAATAGCAAATAAAGAGAACAATAAAACTAATAATAGATTTAAAAAAAGTAAAACAAGGGATCACTAGTCACTATTATAAGGAGAGAAGGTTTTCATTCTCTCCCAGAGCGCATTACAACTGGACTCTGTTCTTCACTTAGATTCATTCATTCATTTCAGATATTTATATAGCGCCCCTTCAATATATCTCTGGACAACGACGTAGCGCTCGCAAATAATTCGTAGCCCTGCGCTCAGCTTTTAAAGTAGCGCTTTGTATTTCTGGCATTGATGCCAAGTGCCTTATACACCATCGCTACATGAGTTACTAATTGCAATTATAATTACGACACTGTATAAGTTTAATGTATTGTCGTTTTGCAGTCAGAGTTATTATTGACAGATGCAAGCTTTGCGCGAACGCTGGCCAAATTAACTGGAATGGTTTCGACAAAGTTAGATACAACTTCACAAACAAAAAGACTCCAACTAACTCGAGTACGATTTAGTCAAAGGCAGCAATAAGCATAACATTAAAGCACATCGCTTTTGTGAGATACTCATAGTCTGGCAGTGTTGCACACGTGGAGCCCATACGAAAACCCATATTCCCATACATGGGTCCAATTTAATACCCATAGAAATGCTGCAAAATGCTGTATTCAATCTCCTGGTACATACATACATACATGTATATCACACATATATAAATAAAACATACAAACATACATACATACACAAATACATGACATACATGCATACATACATACATACATACATAAATACAAAATTATTTGTACTATACATACATACATACATACGCACATGCATACATACATACATACATACATACATACATACATACATACATACATACATACATACATACATACATACATACATACATACATACATACATACATACATACATACATGTACACATACATACATACATACATACATACATACATACATACATACATGTATACATACATACATACATACATACATACATACATACATACATACATACATACATACATACATACATACATACATACATACATACACAACATACATACATACATACATACATATGTATACATACCTACATAAATGCATACATATCCACATACATGACTATGCATACGTTCGTAAAACGTTTTGCTATTCTGAGCCTTGCACTTTGATTTAACACAGATATATTTATTTTGTCACCAACATAATAATCCAGAGCACGAATTCACGAGATTTCTTTACTGGTCGCCAAGACGACGAAATGACGTCGACGCATCGAAATACCCGTGTGACGTCAAAGATTCTCGACGCCCCTTCAGCATGACGTCACTGTTGAATGACGTCATCGACACTATAGGTAAACCTGCTGTGACGTCACTGTTGGTCGGTGACATTTGGTTGTTAAAATTTGGTTCTTATTTACATTCGTTTGTTTTATTCGGTTGTTTACATTTAGTTCTTTACATTTGGGTGATTTGCTGTTGCATTATCAGGTGGGCAAACGCAGTTGTCACGCCGTTGTCACTGTGAGCTCCGTTGTTGTTGTTGCTGCTGTTGTTGGCGGTTGTCTTGCGCAGTCGGTTGACCTTTGACTCCTTAAAGCAGACGACAGTTTCGTCATCGTCATCTCCCGAAAGGTCCCCGAAAGAGTTGACCAGCTGCTGGAAGGCAGGAGGACCGGACGGAGTGGGAGGCGGCGGTGGTAGGCCGTGGCCCCGCGGGCGACCGATGATCTCCAGGTCACCGAACTCGGCCAGGGCCTTCCACGGAAGGGAGTACTGGTGCACTTCGATCTGGGCGCTGACCGATGGGTCATGACGGACGGGGCTTGATGCCACCATTGGAACACCCTGTGACAAAAAGAAGGACAGTCATTAACACCCTGTGATAAGAACTCCGCCACTGCCCGTGTTCTGGTGGTGCCAGTCCAAGGCTGGAGAAAGGAGGAGGGCGACGCTAACCATCTTTGTTATGACACAGTGTCGTTAAACAACTGCTAACAAACTAAATCGCCGATTTCAATAACCCCATAATTCGTCTTCTCCTAGTTCTTCTTAATTCATCGATTCCTAATTCTTTCCTTCCAACCTTCATTCCTCTTCTACTTTTTCTGCCTAATTCCTGCTCCCATTATTCCTCTTCTCATTATTCCTCACATGATCATTCATCTTTCTCTTCATTCTCTCGTTCATCCTCCTTTCATTCCTCTTATTCTGCCTAATTGATCTTCTCCTCGTTCTCTTCCTCCATTCCCTCCATCTCCCTCCCATGACTTGCTGGACCCTATTCTCTTCACTTGAGAACACGTCTCTTCTCTCGATTGCAACACAAACAGTTCTTCCCTACTCTCTACTCTACACTCCCCTCTCTCCCTGCCTGCTAACCTTCCTCCCTTTTGCTCTTTCATGTTCTTCTCTCTCCGTCTCTTTTTGTCTGTCTGTCTGTCTCTGTCTCTGTTTGTCAGTCTTTCTCTATCGCTGTCTATCTCTCTGTCTGTCTGTCGGTGTCTGTCACTGCCTGTCTGCCTGTCTCTCTTTGTCTCTCTCTCTGTCTCTCTCTGTCTGTCTGTGCCTGTCTGTCTGTCTGTCTGTCTGTCTGTCTCTGTATATCGGTCTGTCTGTTTGTTTCTCGTTCGCTGTCTCTCTTTCCCCATTGGCCTCATTCTCATTCCTCCCTTTCTTCCATCTCCCGTCCCATGATCGCCGCTTCCTGTAACTGCCAGCGACTCCGTCACACAAGAACCGCGCGCAGTTCCACACACAACGAAACAATTGATCAGCGACCCATTGTCTCCCACCGCAGCAGCCAACCACTGGAACGGACCAGAGCCATTGTGCCAAGCGGTGCATAGTCAGTGATCAACGAGCCATGTCGACTTCATCGAAGCGTTTCAAGGACCGTGTGAGCTGATGTGTCGGCGCCAAGTCAAAGACAATGCATCGCAGAACAATAGTTTGTTTTGTCTTCACGTTTCAGGAAACAATCCGACAGGACAAGGAAAAACCGAATCGGGTTTCTGGCAGAGGAGAAATCACAGGCATCGCTGAAACCGGATTTTTTGTTGCGGATAAAAGCGAACAACGTACCCAACTGTTTCTGTGATTTTTCTGGTGATTTATGTAGTAAACATAAGAGAAATAACCCTGAAGTAACCCTAAAATAACCCCGAATTATCCCTGAAATAACCTTGAAATGTTTTCTTCGTGACAGACACTTCTCTTGGTTTATATTATTTATTATTAATTATTAATTATTACTATTATTATTAATAATAATTTTTAATTATTATAATATATTCAATATTATTATTATTATTTATTTATTTATTTATTTACTATTATTTTATTATTATTATTATTATTATTGTTATTATTATTATTATTATTATTATTATTATTATTATTATTATTATTATTATTATTATTATTATTATTATTATTATTATTATTATTATTATTATTATTATTATTATTATTATTATTATTATTATAAAATCAGAGTTCTAGGGTCCCATTGTTGCCAAGGCATGCGACAGCGTTGAACCGCTGGACCGTAACAGACATTATTATTATTATTATTATTATTATTATTATTTAGGTCGCTGGTAGAGAAAACGTACTGAAAGAAGGCCGGTTGGATCTTGGATTAAACGCAGTTGACCTATATACATAGCATCAGTTGAATCGTTTTAAAGGTGTTGAAACCATCTCCGTTTGACCTGGGACTATTATTACAGACGGGATACGAAGCGGCAATATGTCAGCCAATCAGAGATCGTCTTTTCTAAAACATCGCGGGCGATGTATGTGACCATCTATTTTTAGATTACACTGTCATCCGGGCACTCAGCAGGATAAATACTCTCGACGGAGCAAACGCAAACAAAGCCAAATGAATCATTCTCGTCGTTGTTTTTAGTAATTTACAAGATGCATACGTTGCAAATTATTTTTATTCAATTAAGTCGCTTTTGTTTCGTTACGACAATCGTCCAGAAAAGAAACGGGACTAAAATTGATCTGACCTGCAAAGGTCCCGGATGTAAAATCAGAGTCACAGACATAATCTAGGGCAACGACCCAATTTTCGTCCGTTTCGAATCCCGTCTGTAATAATAGTCCCAGGTTTGACTTTGACGATAAATCTACCATTATCTTTACTATTGTCCATGTTCAAATAGCCTACTTCAGTTTAATATGTTTTAATATTTGCCACTTGATCATGATATACATGATCCCTTCAAATAAAAGGATTGGAATTTTTATCATCATCATTATTATCTAAAAAAGACAGACAACAAGGATCGAATAAAAAACGTCTCAGAGCATTTTTTAGTGTGTCATTGATGTCGTTTATTTCTATTCTGCACCAATATTACTTTTAACATTGCTTCCCTTTGATACCTTTATTGGCGTTACCCTAAGACTTATTCCTTAATTTGCCTTCTTTAGGCTGTTGACTGTTGAAGTGACTTTGCGCATTAATGTTAAGGCAATAGAGGCGGCTCGTGTTGGGTCAGGGCATTGGTCGATTGGTTTCAGCGTTCTCTTTAAACACCTTTAAATTTTGTGAGCAGCTGCTATAAGAATTTTTAGTTATTATTGAGTATATATAGATCTTTGCAACTCTTTTACTACATTACCTGTGGTAATGCAAGTCCCAAACCTGACGGAAGGAGGAAGGCAACGTTAATCATCTTTGTTATGACAGTGTCGTATAACATCAACTAACGGTCACCGAACCCACTACATAATAATAATAGATTTGAGATACGACATTCGATTTGTTAGAGCGCTCTCTTTAGACACCTTCAAAACGATGTCAGCCTACGCTATATAAACACGCATTGGAACAATCAGTCGGTTAATCAGTGGGTCAAAAGTAGATGATATTGTTGCTGCTGCTTTCACAGTACCTAGTTTAAATGTAGATAAGAAATTTAGATTGTGTAATAATTCCAGTGTTTATGCAGCTGAATTAACTGCAATTATTGAAACTGTTTTATGGATATTAAACAACGAGTGTTACAATTATTGTAAATTTGCGATTTTCTTTTTTTTTTTAGTTCTTCAATATTGCATTCAACTTTAGTTCTTCAATATTGCATAATGGTATGGCTTGGTTAATGTACATGAACAGTTTAAAGGAATACCTTAATCAATTATAATACATGTATGATTTGTTAGTTAATGAAAAATGTCAGGAGTGCTCTTACATCAATTAAAAGATCTTACTGTCAATCTAGACCTACTTTATTAAATGATTTACTATATCACATTCGCAAACTAAATTCTAATCAAATAAGATTTATTTGGATACCAAGTCACATTGATCTGGCAGGCAATGATAGAGCAGATACTTTGGCTAAAGAAGGTCTAACTATTGATCATATAAATTCTACTAATTATCTTGAACTTCAGGAAATTTTTACTTTAATAAAACTTTACATAGTAAATAAATGGCAACTAGAATATAGTAATGATAATAAAGGTCATTTTTATAAATCTATTTGTCCAATTGTTACTACAGATATAAAATATTTAGAACCTTATAGGCATAAGGAAGTCCAAATTTCTAGATTGCGTTTAGGAGTGGCCAATACTAATCAAAGACTATTCGTTATAAAAAGGCATGCAAACGGTCTGTGTGATACTTGTAATGTCAGGGAGACAATTCATCATCTCTTGATTGAATGTAAAAAAGAAGATATTTCAGAGGTTTTAAGAAATAAATGTCAATTATATAAACATGAAATTTCTATTAAAACCCTTTTGACAGTAAATTTATTTCAGAATGAAGTGTATAGGTTAGTTAAGATAATTAATAAAGGTAAAATTTTGTAAATGGATATTTTAGGTTTCTTTATGTGAATGGTTTTGTATCTTACTCAAATCTGTAAATATTTGATTGGTCTTTTACTAATACATTGTTATTATGCAATTATATACTGTGTTGCAATGTAAAAGAGTACTTTTAACAATTATAATACATGTATGCTTTGTTGGTTAATGGAATTTTTATTATGTATGTTAGATTCATGAACAGTTTAAAAGAATAAGCCTACTTTAAACAATTATAATACATGTATACTTCTTTGGTTAATGAACATTTTTATTATAGTGTTTTTGTAAGATACATGAACAGTTTAAAAGAATACCTTAATCAATTATAATACATGTATGCTTTGTTAGTTAATGAAATTTGTCAGTATATAATAATCATAGATAGTATGAGATGAACTACTTTATGTTGCAAAAATATTGAATATTAGTGAAATTGTAAAGCTACGTCTGACACCTTTAATGGTGTCGTTCGGATGCTATAAGTTTCTGGTTATGATTGTATTGTATATTTTCTGCATTGTCGTCAACGGCCTTTGATGTCATAAAACGACGTTAAACTGTGGTTATAATAATAAGAAAATTATAAACATTACTTATTGGTTAATGAATATTCATGTTAAAATATTGCTAACATTCAACTTTAGTTCTTCAATATTGCATAATGGTATGGCTTGGTTAATGTACATGAACAGTTTAAAGGAATACCTTAATCAATTATAATACATGTATGATTTGTTAGTTAATGAAAAATGTCAGGACATAATGATCACAGACAGTATGAGATGAAATACTTTATGTTTCAAAAATATTGAATATTATAGTGAAATTGTAAAGCTCCGTTTGACACCTTTAATGGTGTCGTTCGGATGCTATAAGTTTATGGTTCTGATTGTATTGTATATTTTTCGTATTGTCGTCAACGGCCTTTGATGTCATAAGACGACGTTAAACTGTGGTGAAATAAATAATCAGTCGGTTTGCTATTATCCAAACATTCTGTCGTGTTCAATGATTATAATTATAGCCGAATAGTTAATCTGCGGTAGGCACAGTCTCAAGCCTGAAAAAAGGAGGAGGGCGACGCTAATCATCTTTGTTATGACACAGTGTCGTTAAACTTCAACAAACACACAAACGCCGATTAGTTCCAGTAAAACTGTCCAATTTCGCTTTAACCCGGTGATACCCGTACTCTGGTAGTGCCAGTCTGAAGCTGGCGAAAGGAGGAGGGCGTTATTGCACAGCTTCGTTGAACAGAAACTAACCACCTCATTAGTTGAAGAGTTACAAGGCAAACAGACAGACGGACACACGAACACAAAGATATACAGACACAGAGACACACTCACCGACAGACTGAACCTACACTGATGGACACAGGTACAAAGACAGACACATAGACACAAACATATGAACACAAAAGCGTACAGACACTCAGAGTGACAGACAGATACACATACAGATATAACTAAGCAAATGAAGAGATAAAAAGACAGACAAACAGACAGACAGACAGACAAATACATGGACTGACTGATACAGAGACACCGTATAGAGAGAGTTACAGACAGTGTATACGTCTGGCGTCGAACAATAGATGGCAGCCGTGGTTGTTTGAGCGACTCCACCTAGCGTAGGACGTAGGAAACACGACGCCGAACCAGTGAAGCGAATAACTGGACATAATTGGACAAATGGTGGCAGAAGGAAGATTGCGGCGCCTCACAGCGACAACATTCGCCAACCGTCGCTATAATTACCACTGTGTGTGTGTGTGGCGACAGAATGCAGCCACCTAGGGACAGTGATTAGGGCCGGGGGAGGGGGGGCTGGGTAGGCTGCTCTCTTATAAGGACCATTCTGTCTGTCTGTCTGTCTGTCTGTCTGTCTGTCTGTCTGTCTGGCCAGCCCTCTTTCTTGCCGTCTCACCCTCCAACTCTTTGCAGTTGTGGCGCAACTGAAGTACTAATTTCTGCCCTAGCGGGGATTGAACCCTGAACTCTGGGTTGATAGCTCAACACGCTGACCACGGGACTATCTATCGTACACAAAGTCGTAAGCTTATTAGTTGTTCCTCAGTAGACACTATCAAAGAAAATTTGTAATTGTTCGTATTTTTGCTATATATAGCCCCGTGTAAAATCATATTAAGGGTGTCATAATAAGTCATAGTATAATCCACTGTTTAACGCTATCTTGTAGCATCAAAAGCCATTCACCGATGGAATTGCTTTACAATTCTTACCGGTCGTATGGAATATGATCTACCCTGAAATGACTGCTCTCTTTAAGGACCATTTCTCTGTCTGTATGTCTGTCTGTCTCCGTCTCCTTTCAGTCTGTGTGTCTGTCTGTTGTTTTGTGTGTCTGTCTGTCGATCTGTGTTCTGTCTCTATATCTCTGTGTCTGTCTCTGTGTATGTCTCTCTTTGTGTCTGTCTCTGCATGTATCTCTCTCTTTCTATCTCTCTGTGTGTTTCTATATGTTTCTCTCTCAGTCTGTGTCTTTTTTCTGTGTCTCTCTCTTTCTCTGTCTCTTTATGGCTGTGTGTTTTACCTCAACATATCTCTTTCTGTCTCTCTGTCTCTGTCTCTCCGTGTTTCTCTGCCTCTCTCTATTTATAAGTCTCCATCTTTCTGTATCTGTCTGTCTCTCACAGTCTCTTTCTTTCTCTCTCTGTCTCTCTTTGTCTGTCTGTCTCTGCCAAAGGCATCTTCTGTTTACCTGTTTAAATGTCTTTTGATGCACTTACATGCGACCTCGAATCGTTGAAGTCGAGTTGACCCTATCTCACCTTACGAGACTTCAACTGACGTTTTAGGCCATTGCTGTTTAACGACGCTATATCATAGCGAAGATCATTAGTGTCGCCCTCCTCCTTTATCTATTATTCGGACTGGCACTGCCCAAAAGGTATTGGCTTCCATTGTTTGACGACATGTTAGGCCATGCTAGGGCCGTTGACGTTGCTCTCTGTGATTCTAGCTCTGGACCGGTACTTGCCCAAAAGCACATATTATACTCTTCTGCTTTTACTTATAGGTCGATTATCACACTTAAAAGAGGTGTGTAATTATGGATGGAGGGGTCCAGAGTTTAACGACATCTTATGGCAACAAAGGCCGACGGCAAAAATTTATTTTGGCATTATAGGCCCTACACTCCTACAGCCTTTGTAGATTCAATGGATGGATTAACAGTTTAACGGCATCTTATAGTATCAAAGGCCGTTGACGTCGACCGAATTATTTTCAACAGTTCTCACCGTTCCTATGGCATAATGCACCTCATAATCCCAAGACTTAGGCCTATATACAATGCAAATGAAACAAAATTTATAGCCTACGAAAGACTCCATTAAAAGGTGTTAACATTAAAGCAGAACCTTACACTGTCACATAATTCTCATTTTTTAACGACAAAAATTAATACATCACACCAGACACTGTATAATATGCATAGTGTAATTAAATGGTTTAATGGAAGTAAAATAATATTTCTGTAGTAATTGTCAAGTGCGAGAAATTGGAAAAGTAAAAGAAAAGGAAGTCACGGTCTTTATTGCCATAACTTTATTGATACGTGGAATGACCTTCCCCTCATTAAGGGCTAAACTAATGACTAGTTTTTCCTCTTTGGTCTCTCGTTCTTTAAAGACGTTTCTTTTGCCCCCGGGGTTTTCGTGCTGAGAGTGCTTCTGAATAGTTATTCTGAGAGAGGCGCAATATAAATCTTCAGATACAATACAATACAATACAAAAAGATGTCATTTGACTGAAGATTAAAATATTGCGTTTAGTCAACGCTAAACATCTTTGCTATGACACAGTTTCAATCAACAGTAACTGATACTAACTGACAGATTACGAAGATATGCAGACCATACGAACGGTATAATTAGATAATTGGTAATAATTGTACAAGAATTTCCCATTGACGTTAGCGTCCTTTTATGTCGTATATAGGTGTCGTTGAGCACTGGCTAATACAATGTCTTTTTTAGACACCATCAAAACGTTTTCCCTATCTTATTTATAAGGAAACTAAGCTAAATATTACAGTTATTACGCAAGAAAGCATCGCCTGTGCATATAATTATTGAAGAGCTGTAATAATATGTCAAAAAAATCTTTGTCTGCGGAAACGGCCTATGTCGTCATAAGCTGCCGTTAAACTGTGGATCCATCCATGCTACAGTTTTCAACTGCTTCAGATTCCTCTGCAAGTTATATCTTTGATCTTAAAATGTTTTGATATTAAGGGAAATATCTTCAAGTTAATCAGAGAAAAAATGTATTAGACGTGCATGTTCGACTGAAATCAACATTAAGAACTTACTGAATATGGCTACTTACAGAGTGAAGTCTATTCACTTGTCAGCCCTATTAGCAGAGGAAAACAATTTGGAGCAAAATGTTGTACACAAAGCCTTAAATAGATCTACTTTGTGTGAATTAGTCATTTGTTAAATTCTTCATATGATACAGAACTGTCGTTTTCCCTGTTGTATCTCCATAACACTGTTTGATTACATTGACTAATAACTTTTTGAAAAGTAGAGTAAGAATGTCATATCATAGCAACATATGTTGTAAACTTGTAATCAAAGTCGCTTTTAATTCCGCCACTGTTTGCAGACTGACAATGCCAGTCCCTAGTCTGGATAAGGAGGAGGGACACGCTAATTATCTTTGTTATCACGTAGTGTCGTTAAACTGGAACTACTAGACCTGTTGGACCTCGTTCGCACAACCGTAGGATTCCGCACTCTGGCCTCCTCACTACGAAGGGATTTATCACTATAGGATGCTGTACAGTTATTAATCATGTTTGACTAGCATTTAGCTATTTACACATTATTATTAATAATATTGTTATTACTTCGATGTTTAATCATTATCATTATATAACTGTTTTCCCATTGTGGTGCGTTTGCAAATGGTATATTAAAACCAAACTTACTTACTTAATTACTTACTAGTTCCACAACTTCCCTCAAGCTATAGCCTGAGAGGTAGCCATTGGTGTAAAGTGCTAGCAACTTCATTTTCTTAGCCTCGGCATATAGGGGTGAGTGTCCAGCCCTCTTTCTTGCCGTCTCACCCTCCAACTCTTTGCAGTTGAGTTGGCAATGTGGCGCAACTGAAGTACTAATTTCTGCCCTAGCGGGGATTGATCCCTGAACTCTGGGTTGATAACGTAGCACACTGACCACTGGACTATCGTCCACAAAATCCAAAACTTATTAGTTGTTCTTCGGTTAACGCAATTTATTAATAGGCTACGGTGTCAAGAAAAATTTGTAATTGTGCGTTTTTTTGCTATATATAGCCCCGGCTAAAACCATGTTAAGGGTGTCATAATAAGTGATGAGTCATGGTATAATCCACTGTTGAACGATATCTTGTAGCATCAAAAGCCATTCACCGATAGAATTGCTTTACAATTCTTACGGGTCGTATGGAATATGATCTACCCTGAAATGACCAGACTTAATTAATTTTAACGGTTTATTTAATAAGAGTTGGTTAATTTACTCACCTTCTGGCAAATCCACAATTCGTTTGAGTCGCAGATTTCACCCTGAAACAGTTGAAAAATATCTTTCACAACACCATTATATAGCCCACATAACCATCTCCTTTCCTATAACTTCGTAAATATTTATGCCCACATAAAGTGCCAGTCCCAAGCCTGGGCAAAGGAGGAGGGTGACTCTAATGATCTTTGTTCGCAAACAGTGGTCGTTAAACTGAAACTACTCGACATGAATTTTTTTAAACAGTTCTCACCGATCTTGTGGCATTAGAGGAGTCATCATACAGCACTGGGACTGGATCCAAAGTTTAAAGGCATGCAGCTTATGACAACAAAGGCCGTTTTCGCCGACAAAGATTAGTTTTTGGCATATTACAGCGCTTCTATTTTCTCTTATATGGTGAATGTTGCACATAAAAGAGGTGTGGTATTATTTGCCCACCGACCATCCTATAGCACTGAGCATATATATATATATATATATATATATATATATATATATATATATATTGTATTGTATTGTATTGTATTGTATTTGAACACTTGTTATAGCGCCCCTACCAGATTTCCCATTCAGAGGCGCTCCCGACTACTGCGCGAACGCTGAATCGGAGTTTCACGCCGAAGCACATGAGCAATTGCGAGTGAAGGACTTGCCCAGGGTCCCTACGCGGCGACTTTGAGGTGGATCCGAACCCACAACCCTCCAGCTGCAAGGCACCGAACATACCCCCTACACCACCGCGCCCCAGTTGTATTGTGATGTGTTGTATTGTGTGTTGTATTGTACTCCACGTTTATAATGCGACCGAGCCATCCGCAGTAAAGATCCGAGAAATTAATCTCTGATAATCCGACCCGACCGGGAAGCGAACCCGGGGCGCCGGCGCGCAGAGCGGGCACCAACCTCACTCGGCCACTCAGGATCCTTATATATTTGTTTTCCTCTACTAATAGGACTGACAAGTCTATATATATATACATATAAATATATATATATATATATATATATATATATATATGCGGTGTGAAGCGTGTTAATTGTGTCGAAAGAAAGCATTATAATATAGATAAATATTAATATTTAAATATATTAAATATATTTCATTTTGTTGTACCTTTCCTATTTCTTCACTATGTGTCCTTATTTGTAAATACCAATATAATATAAATATAATATAAATATTTATTTATATTTAAAAAATTTTTTTAAACCATCTGGTAAAAACACCATCGTCGGCACACACCTGACGGAAGAGAGAAAAGAAGAAGAAGAAAGAGAGCATTGTGTTACCCACTGTTTATTTATTTTTATATTAAAAGTGGATAATACGGTGACTTCTTACGACACCCTTAACACCAGTTTAGCTGGTCTATATATACAGGGAAAATCCGCAAAATTACAAATTTCTGCTTTTTTTGATGAAGTGCTTTTACCAAGGAACAACTAAAAATCTTACAAAATAGAACATTAATATTTATATTATAATATAAATTTTCTCCTAACAGACAGTGTACATGACAGTAGTATAGGAAGTTTGGACTAAAAATAAATGTACAAAAATCAAGACAATGACCATCGGAAAACTGAAGTTGAAATTGAATGAGATGAACTGGAGCAAGTCACAGAGTTTGTGTAACTGGGAGGATTAATAACGGAAGATGGACAATGTACAAAAGACATAGAACGTAGGATTGGCCTGTTATCAGTGATGTTTGGCAGATTGAGTAGGATGTGGAGGACATGCAGTATATCAACAAGAACAAAAATAAAACTATACAGAGCATTTGTCACTCCAGTAGTGATGTATGGATCCGAGTGTTGGTGCTTATGGAAGGAGGATGAAAGGAGGATTCCAGTGGCGGAAATGTGCTGGCTAAGAAGAATTGCTGGAAGGACCAGACGAGACAGGATTCGTAATGAGGTAACACGGAAGGAGTTGAGGCATACGGAAACACTGGTTGACAAGATCAGGAAAAGAAGACTGGCATGGTTCGGTCATGTAGTAAGAATGGATGAAGAGATTACCAGCAAGGTCATTGTAATACTGTCACGTGGAGGGAACACGGAGTCGAGGAAGACAAGCAAAGACACGCACGGAAAACGTGAGACAAGATCTTGCAGAAAAAGACATGAGAACGGCCCTGGATACTATCAGAGACAGATAGAAATGGAGCCATTTTTTTACAAACCTCATCATCGGCACACACTTGACGGAAGAGAGAAAAGAAGAAGAAGACAGAAAGCTTTGTGTTACCCACTGTTTAACGACATCAAAAACTCCTACTCTGTCCAAATCTTTTATGTGTTTAGGTCATTATAAGATGGACGACTATCCTCGACTATGGCGCTATATATTTTCTGACTATCTTCTTCGTCGTTGCTCATTAGGCCTAGGCCCTATATAAATATTAATAATCTGTGTACTAATATATTTGTATAGCGCGAATAGCGTACGTTAAATATTTCCTATGAAAAACAATTCGCTTCTCACGCTTGAGTTTCCCTAGATTTTCAGAACCTTTTTTAAACCGTTCAAAATTAGAAACAACCGTTGCACTAATCAGTCTGGGAAGAAGGTTACTCAGTAATTTGCCTCAGACAGGAAAAGTGTTAATGACTAGTTTGGTATAGTCTATCCGCCTTTGCCTTACTTAACTTGGGAGCAATATCACAACGGTCAGAAGGGTCTCTAAAACACCTTTAAAACGTTGTTGAATAATGATATATAAACCAGGACATGAACCAAATCAGCCAATAAGACATTTACAGTGAGCCAAGTCCCTCCACAGTTACTGAGAAAACTGGCTTTAAAGCAAGCATGTCCAGTTCGGGTGAAAATGAGTTTTGAGCGATTTCGCATACATTTTGATGTGGCTGGAAAATATTGAGAGAAGAAATTTTTCAAACATCTCAAGTTTTATTCTTCAAATGATGACTTTTGTGTAAAATTTAAAATGGACTATACTTCTCGTGGCACGGTGGCAGCCATTCTGAGTTTTATAATAGTTCTAAGCAGATAATAATTTTTTAAATGTAGAACTATTTGTACACAAGAATAATGCACATGTATACAGCAAATAATTTACTGTGATTGAACGGCGTTATGCGCTATGTTTAATTCCTATTTCGTAAAGAAATTCTGTGGTAACGTTTTGTGTAATTTTGCATTTTCTTTAGCTGAAAGTTTAAACTGAAATATCCGAAAATTGTCATTTGTGCATGCTCTGTTCTCAAGAAGTTAAAAAATACTTTGGATGAAAATTTCAAGTTCATTTCTTCTGTATTTTACTCATTAATCAGGATTATGAATAAAAACTTAACTGCATTTGAGACTTGTGGTCCTTTTTTATCAAAATTCATTACATATACCCAGTAATTAATTGATAATTAATTAGCTGTTTTATGCCAAAATAATTTCTGTCGCCGTGAACGGCCTTTTTGCCATGAGATATCGTTAAACTTTGGATCCAGCCATTGTTGCTTAAAAAATTGATCGCTATCTTTAGATACCTTTGAAACGATTTCGCCGATGTTATATATATGCGTGGGACACGTCCGACGTTGATAAGGTCAGAGGTTTGTAAAAACTGCTGAAATAATTTCTACCGACGTCAATCATAATTATACTGGTCTTTGTTTCCATAATAAGGTGTCGTTTAGCCGTTGATCCCGAGGCTGGTTAGAGTCTTTTAACTCAGAGCGTGTTCGAGCCTCTCTCATCCGAGACGGTTACCGTGTAAGGACATTCACCCACAATTTATCAGCGCCATCGATTTTTACTTGGGCGATAGCGGCGCTTAATAAGTGCCTTACTAATACACTCCATTACATAACCACTCACTAACAACGTTTACCATAGGCTAATGAGCAGTGGCCAACAACAAGTCTCCAGAAGCATTACATTTCCCTAAACTACGTCCATAGTCCTTTTTCTTTAGTCGTGGCTGGGCTGGAAGTGCACCTGAGTAGGTTCTTGAAAGGGCGCTATATAAATGCTCATAGGATAAATGAATATTCTAGGCATCATCCTCTCTCTATTTACCGGCAAGCCTCAGCCGCAGTTGTGTCGTGTTCCAACTCAGCCTGCCATTCCTGAGTTCTTCCCAACAACAATGACCCCGTGCCATAGCCAATTACTTTCAGGCAGCAAGGTCCTTTCCACTCTCCGGAAATCCAATTATCCCTGGCCTATATACAGACAGCATATGCTCTCGCAGAGGGTCAAACGTCCCCTACCTGGCGTGACACGAGCCAACGGAAGAGGAAAGAGATGGAGAAGGGAAACCAAAGTGACCGGCAGGTGCTCGAAACGGATCAGGGGCTGCTACGACCAATTTCAGGCCTTACGTTCACGATTACGGCTATTAGGGTAAGTGTCGAAGGCAATTTGTGGCAATTTCTCGTAATTTGAGATTGCCCGCGTCGACGGTAATTGCTGATGAAGATAAGGTCAGCAGCGTTGGTCGAACTAAAAGGCTTCTCAAGTGTCGTCCATGTAACTGGGAAAGACGTTCGACATATGTACCGTCGTCGGAGGGAATTTATTTGGCTGAGTGGACAGGTGTAATGTCGCCTTCAGAGGAACGGGAAAGACCATTTCCCCCATTAATGCCATACGGGAAGATTTGGAGAGGGAGCTGGGGAACTATCCTCCTCCAATAGTTTAGACTCCCTCGCAATGGAGGATACATTATCTCCAAAACTTTCGTGTCAGTCCACAGGTCTCTTTCAGAACTGGCTTATAACCCAACGGAAATTCATTTTCTCCGTGCATTCCCCCACAGGCTAGCTCTATCCTCCACTTGTACAGACTTAGACCCATTGAAATAAATCTCCTCGTCCTTTTGGCATCTAACCACAACTCTTTCATCCACTGTCTTAAACTTATTCCCCACTAAAAATACTTTTCACCATACATTTCCGATCTAACCCTCAGCTCTTTCCTTAACAGATTCAAATCTCCCACTGAACATACATTTTCTCCGGATTCTCCAGTCTTGAGGGCAGTGAGGGCGTTATATAAATTCTCGCAATTACAAATACAGTGGCATGAACTTTAGCCAGAAGGTTCATATGAATAATCTCCTGGGCAGAACGCGAACGGTACCCCATGTACGCCATTGGGTCCCTGATCAAGAACATGAACGGCAAATAAGATTCAAACAAACAAACAAAAATTTATATATAGGCCTACAACCAACGAATTGAATGAGAGACGTAAATGTATATAAGAGGAAAATTGAGGAGGACGAGTTAGAGCTAGTCATAGGGTGAAAATGAGGAGTTTAAATAGCCAGATCTACGGAAAAGATTGTATTAGTGATAATTAGTCTATGCTGCACCAGCTCTTTGGAACGGACTCCCAAAAGACCTCCACCAGTTTGCTCATCATCCTATCTCGCCTCTTAACTCAAACTCTCCTCCGCTTGCACTCTCCTCTTCTGCTTTCCACTCACGACTGAAAACCCAACTCTTCGAGATATCCTATCCTGATTCAACTCCTGCGCCACCACACGACCACCATCATCACCGATTGCCACCGTAGCACCATGCTGTCTCCTCGGCTTGACCTCCCCGGATTTTGACCTGGCACCGAAACGAACAGAGGAGTTTGGCTGTTGCGGACTTGACTTTGATATAGCGCCGGTTAATAAGCTGGTCTCCCTGACGTGGCTTTTGTGGACGCTGAGAAATTTTCGAAGATTTACATTACATTACATTACATGCATGTATGACATGTATACATGTATGCAAGTCTATGTATAAACACTGTAAGTGTATGTATGACATTGTATGTATGGTATGTATGTATGTATGTAATATATGTATGTATGTATGTATGTATGTATGTATGTATGTATGTATGTATGTATGTATGTATGTATGTATGTATGTATGTATGTATGTATGTATTGTATATAAATATTGCGGCAAAAGAATGATATCGAGGCCGTGTATCTGCATTCATTATTATCGCTATAATATATATATATATATATATTATATAAGTTATATACACTGATAATGTTATACATATATATATTCTAGACAGGATCTCCTCCGGTTCGATATCTGTCTGCGTGTAATGGATTACGTAGTCAAACATTTGATGCATTTAACGCTTAATGTGTTTGTATCGGGATTTCATTTGGCACCGGAAGTTTACTCGACGGATCTCGTGATCAACATCATCATCACCATCAGCACCATCATTCACTTCCACCTCTTCCTCATCAGCCTCCTCTTCCCTTCCCTCCACCTTCTCCTACTCTTCCTTCTCCTACTTCTCCTCCTCCTCCTACTCCTCGTCACCCTCTTCCTCTTCCTCGTCATCCTCCTCCTCCTCCTCTTCCTCCTCCTCCTCAAAGACAAACAGAAAGAGTGACGGAGAGACAGAGACACAGAACGAACGACAGAGAGATAGAAGGAGAGAAGGAGGGTCATAGACAGAGGGAGACAGACACGCACACTGAAGCAGAGACTGACAGAGGCTGACGCAAAGGACAGACAGATAGAGCGACATACAGAGAAAGAGATAGATAGACAGAGAGACAGAGAGCGAGACAGAGACAGAGAGAGAGTAAGAGAGAGACAGTGAGCGAGAGAGTAAGAGAGAGACAGGTGGACAAAGGACAGAGAGAGATAGAGAGAGCGACATAACGAGAAAGAGAGAGATAGACAGAGAAACAGAGAGTAAAAGAGAGACAGAGAGCGAGAGAGTAAGAAAGAGACAGAGAGACAGAGACAAAAAAGGCAGAGACATAGACAGAAACAGAGTGAGATAGAGAAGGTGAGGAAGAGCGTCAACAGCGCCCATGCAGAATCCCCCATCTCCTCCTCCTCCTCCTCCTCCTCCTCCTCGTCATCCTCAGGTGCTCTGCCCGGCGCCTGTCATCCGTTCGAACGGTCCATTTATCTTAATCGGTCGTGGAAGCGTCTCATGAACGCGACCGATGCAACGATCATCCGGTGGAAGCGCTGCCCAGCCTTTCCTTCCTTTGTCCCTCCATCCACCGACCGATCAGTGGCACAAGGAAACGCTGCCATTATCAATAATGCTCTGCGCACTTTATTAATTAACGGTCTCGATCGTCGATGCTCAGGTAGTCGTCGCTTCACGCCCCTCTCTTCTTCCCTATGTGTCTATGTCGCTCTCCCTGTGTCCCTAGGTGAGTCTGTGTGACAACGGGTGTCCGTGTTTGGCTGACGTTTTGTTTTTAGGATGGATCGACGCGTGCGCTGTGCGGTCGCGTCGTTGTTATATCAATTTTCATTAGGAAAGGGAGGGAGGGAGCGAGGGATGGAGGGAGGGGAGTGAAAAAGGAGGGAGGGAGCAGTGGAAAAGTAGAGAGGAGGCAGTGGAAGTTATGGGAAATGAGAAGGAGAAGGTTGGGGATGATGGAAATTAGGATGGGTACCATGGAAAAGCAGAGTGGTCGGGAGACAGAGCGACAGAGAGAGAGAGACAGACAAAACAGAAAGACAGAGACAGACACAGAGAAACAGAGATAGAGAGACAGAGACAGAGACAGAAAGACAGAAAGACAGAGAGAGAGGGATAGAAGCAGAGAGAGGCAGAGAGGCAGAGGGAGAAATAGGGAAAGAGAGAGCGAGAGAGATCGGGAGATGTGGAGGGAGAGAGAGAAACAAACAAACAGAGAAACAGAGAAACAGAGAAACAGACAAACAGACAAACAGACAGACAGACAAACAGACAGACAGACAGAATGAGAGGGAGTGGCGATGATAAAGAGACGAAAGAGATAGTGATGCAGTAGAGGAGGATGCAGTAGATTGTAATGATGGCTTTCTCGACTAATTGCCGTCGGTTTTCATCGTGTAGATGGTGCGCGTGAGTTAGTGGAGGCAATCAGCCACCGATCGACAGAGGGAGCCACGACGAAGAGACTTTGTCCGCCAGAGGACGAAGGGGTCAGCGCTGAACCAGCACGAAAGGTCAACCGGTCAAAGGCTGGCGAAAGATGTCGCTACAGGTTTTCAGGTTGAGGGAAAATAATGGGAGGGAAGAGAGGTATGTAGGTATGGATGGATGGATGGGTGGGTGGATGGATGGATGGATGGATGGATGGATGGATGGATGGATGGATGGATGGATGGATGGATGGATGGATGGATGGATGGATTGATTGATGGATGGATGATGGATGGATGGATCCCAAACATGCATGATTCCATCCGTCCAACAATCCATCCATCCATCCATCCATAAGTTACAACAAATTTCTACAGCACTACTCTATATAAAGCTAAGCATTATATGACACCAGCTCATTTATGAGCACTGACAACAACAGCAACAACAACAACGACGACGACGACGACGACGACGACGACAATAGCAACAGCTATAGCAACAACAACAATGTTTGCGATTGTTTGGCGCTCACCTTTTCCTGTTGCTGTTGGTGTTGTTGTTGGATCTGCTTGAGTAGGATGCTCCTCTTCTTATCCTTGCACCTTTTGTTCTGGAACCAGACACGGATGACCCTTGGACTGAGTCCTGTCATCTCAACCAGCTGTTCCTTCATCAGGGCATCTGGTCTTGGATTGGCGCCATAGCAGGTGCGTAGGGTGTGCAGCTGTTTCTCATTGAGCACCGTTCTCACCCTCGTCGTCTTGTGGTGATCAGACGATGACTTGTGTGACCTTGAACCCGGTGCTCGACCTGTTGTCACCTTGACGCTGCGGGTCGTACTGTTCGAGGCCGGTGATACGTCGCACGCTGAAGAGGTAATGCAATAAAGAGCATGTGTTGATTTGATTGATTGATTGAATTGATTGAAACTGTTTATTTAAACACCCACAACACACAAATCAATGACAATTCCGCCTAAAGCATCTTCAAGTACTGGCGTCAAAGGGCGATCCAAAAGGGGTAAAAAAATTATACAGAGCAAGCACATAATCGAATTAGGCACATAGCGATATGCGCATAATGCCCGAAGTTGTCTTCCATTGGAACACCCGATAATCAAAACGAGACCGGCCAGTTTCTATGCATATAAGCGAATTAAGGACTCTACCACTCCACAACCGCAGTCGTTTGCTGTCTATGTGACGAACCGGCAATTTTCCCACTATGCACTTACAGTAAGTTTTTATGAGTCTTCTATGGTCACGGCTGCATATAAAGATCTTGACAGTTGTAATGTAACCAGGAGTTTGTATTTGAGTCTTCTATGAGTCACATAGTCATTTCATAGATTAACGTTAGCACATAGCGCTGCTCTAACTTTGTGCGTTCCATTTAAATTCAAAACTTCTATTGGCGGAGCGCTTGCCATAACTCGCCATGGCTGACAATTGCCAGCTACCCCACTGAAGTTACCGTTCTGACCGTTTACCTGTACACGTATATATGGTATCTATTTGTCTCTCGTGTCCCATGCCTATTATAGCATCGGTTGACAAAGTTCCAAAGGTGTCTACAGCGCACGCTCTCTTTATTCGAACATTGATAATAATATTACCCATTCGATCGATGGATGGATGATCCAGAGTGTGACGACATCTTGTGGCAACAAAGGCCGTTGACGTCGACAGAAATTATTCTGCACAGTTCTCACCATTCGTATGGCTAAACACAGCCGTCAATATAGTTTTTAGCGTATCGAGCATAGAGTAACTCAATCGAGTATAACGTGTCTCAAGCCTATATAGCATCAGTTGATGCCGTTTTAAAGGTGTCTAAAGACAGCGCTCAAGGCAATCAATCAGATACTGTAACTCACGGTAACAAATATTAGCAATAGCTGCGCACTTACTCTTCGTATCATTATTGTTGTTATTGTTGTTGAACGCATTGAACTGCGTGTCGTTGCTGTCGTTATCATTTCCAAAGCTGACTTCATCATTCGTCGTCGTCTCGGCAACGTCATGGTCGGCTCGGCAGAGCAGGCCAGCATCCCGAAGGCAGAACTCATCCCCTTGGATAAGGCGCCGGTTGCAGGCCACGCAGCGGAAACAGTCGACGTGGTAGATGCTACTGCGGGCACGCATCACGAGGTCATGCTCCGAAAAGAACTGTCTGCACGAAGCACACTTCGCTCCGAACAACCTAGAAAAGTAGAATTGGGATTTCAGCGTTCATGCAAACATTGGATGGTAAAAATGCTAAGTTTAAGGTAAGAAGAACAAATTACAGTAATAAGAGACAGAAGAGCAGTCCCTTACACACCTCTTTCAAGAGTTGCATTCGCCTTATAAGTAACCTAAAGAAACAATAATATTTTGATAAATGACTCAGTCTACACTGTGTCCACGATAAAGTAGAACTTAAGAATAATATTGTGTTGGTAACTTGGTTCCTGAACCACCCAATTTCATAAGGGTATATCCTCGTAACCGTTGCATCAATTTTAATAAAATTTGCAGGGTATAGATAGACTGAAGTTCATGTGTGCCAAATTTAGTACCTATAATACTACAATTGACCAAGATATTTAACAAAGTCTAGTGTTCTACTTTATCGTGGACACAGTGTATATTTGGTCCTACGCACGGTGAGAACTGTTCAGAATAACTTCTGGCCTGTATTTCAGAACATACATTCACAGCATTTTCTTAAATGCATGCACAATATTTACATTGAGGAATGGTTTTGAAATTGTTGGTAGAAGATAATATTATTTAAATATGTGCTTAAGTATTTATCTTAATCAATTACTGTCACAAAATAGGTGTGGCCGCCTTCTTAATTTTTCAGTTCCATAATTTTTATTTATTTTTATTTAATAACGTTTAAAAATCATAAAGGCTAATTCTAAAATTTGCAGTGTAGTTTTAAAATTGCAACAGTTGATTTAACCTTATGAAATTGCACAATTCATTTCAACAGACGCAAAATATGCGCTACAGAATTTCGACGATTAGCATAAATTCATAAGTAGATAAGACTTGATTTTTCAAAATTAAACAAAATGGCGGCTCGTCCTAGACTTTAGTGTTGCCTGAAGCCAATCGGTTCGAAAAAAGCGAAGCACTGTTTTGCAAACAAAATTATTCATTGGACGTAATTAGATTTCAAGACGGCACACGATCATCGTCGAGCTCTGTTGACTCGTTTCTCGGCCACCGTGGCTACTTGAGACGTGGCGTGACTGTCGATACGGACCCTCCCGGACGGACGCCTAGTCGCCAATATCAACTATTACCGTATTTGTGCGCTGTCAACTAATTGCGCCGAAACTGGACGATGAAAGGAAATGATGATTCAATCAAAGCGTCCAGCAAAGGCAGGGAATCGGTTTCAGAGCCGTCCACGCTGCGATTTCCGTTCCGGAGATATCTTCCCTCCTTGGTTGGGTGGGCGGCGGCGTGGCGGACAGGGAGTTTTCGTTTGTCGTGCCGGACTCGGAGATTCTACACCGCATAGCAAATACTGTTGGCGATGAGCGGTGCAGGAAGACGAGCGAAGGAAACGGTTTTATAATCGGTCTGTTGAACGGAGGTCAGTCTCTAAGAATGTAGTCGCTGCTATCGGGCGGTTTACAGCGGAACTCTGATGTTGGGAAACACTCCGGGATTGTATTACACCTGCTGGGGAATTGGAATAATTTATGTGTAGAAGCTTATGGAGGAACATATTTTAGTAAGGCATATGAAAGCTTGAGCTCTGGAGAAAGAAATATCAGATCTGTTTAGAATCGCTGGAGAAATTGTACAGTCTGAAAAATAGTTTTCATTTTGAATTCATGTCGATTTTCTAAAAAGTCATAGACAACGCTAATCAACTTCTGGGAAAACTTGGATTGAGAATCCCTATTTAAAACCGGTTTCCAATGCACATGTATGCATATCGAGTAGCCTACGCAGGCTTTTCTCTTTCTCGTTTCGCGCGACTTTCCGCAATGGGAACGCCTCTGATTAGGTAGTACTGCGAGGGCGCTTTAGAAATCCGTGAATACAATACAATACGGTACTTGTCGGTTAATTCACCGGATTTAATATTTTCCTGTACCTTGTCGGTTAATTCACCGGATTTAATTCTTGCGTCTATACCTTGCCTGTTCGTGCACCGGAATAAATTTCTACGCGTTTCTGTCCTTTTAAGCACCGTTTCGTCATCAGAAAGCATGGACGACACTAACCCTAACCCTGACCCTAACCGACCCTCACGGCGCGTAACACCTCAACGTAACCTATATGGACTTGAAGTCGTGAGGGTCGTTTAGGGTCAGGGTTAGGGTTAGTGGCGTCATTATATTAACGTGAGGGGTCGGTTAGGGTCAGGGTTAGGGTCGTCATTACATAAACGTGAGGGTCGGTTAAGGTCAGGGTTAGGGTCGTAAGCTTAATTTTGCTTGAAAGTACAGACATCTATTTTACGTGTGCTTTAGACAAAAGAAATTAGCCTACTAATTACAATTAAGAGTAAATCTTATAAGCGTAGGCCTACACCGGACCCAAGGATTCTATATTAAAGGATTGGTTACTCGTGAAAATATCGTGTACTTCCGGTTTAAGGCTACGAGCCTGGCGCCACCTGGCGATGCGGGTGTAAGAAGGGACTATGGACATGAAAAAGTATGGACGACCCGATGTGTTGTTCAGCGATTAATTGCACGAATTTGAGGAAAATCAAATCAGGATTATTTTTCTTTCAGTTTCTAAGGATCAAAGAAAGGTTAATAATAATAAATGTAAAGCTATTTTTAATGACGTTCAGTTAAATAATCTAAACTACGGAGATAGGCGTTTAGCATGGTAAACACGAGGTTCTACACCTTTGTCGCTAGGTGGCCAGGCTCCATGGGCCGCCATTTTCTGTCCAACGCGCTTAGTTATAAGGAGATTCCAGTCCTGTGTATAATAGGTCCTTGACCGGACCCAATGGCAACCAGTCTGATACGATGGAAGACTTCTACGTAACCTATAGAGAGTTTATCTGCACGCTATTTTTGATTATCGCAGATTCCAAGACTTGTGAACACTCGCCGACTGGTTAAAGCGCTGTATCTAGTCATCATTAATTAAATAGGTGTTGAATAGGTGTATATTTCATATGGACCTATTTGAAAACGATAACCGTTTGCTTAGAACGCTCGCTTTGTAACTCGAGGACTACAGGTTCGAGCTTCTTCCGCTGAGACGGGCACTGTATAGCGGCCTGGACACGTCCTTCATTCACAATTGCTCAACGTCATCGATTGATGCTTGGTCATTATTCAACGGCGCTTAATAAATGCAAAATAATAGTAATAATATCGAGTACTTTACAATAGAAATCAGCGTCGATTATTTACCTAATATTTGCATTAATTTCCAGAGTCTCGTATATGTATACACGGATGGTGTATGAGATAGTCACTATAACAGACTCGACGCACAATAGTTTACGTTCAATGTATGTAGTCCTATTGTTGCCTGAATCAGTTCCAAGTGTCATTGTCGGCTAATAATCAGGTCGCATCGGAACCGGACTTGGTCCTTCACTCTGACTCGACGCAGCGCTCGTGAATAAACTGGAGCCCTGGGCTCAGAGCTTTTGAGTAGCGCTATAGAAATTTGGAGATCACGATTAACAAAACGAACGAACCCTGGTTACTGTTCATAGGCTAATTCTAGGAGTACACATTCACAGCCTCAACAATTCAGGTCGACCGCAAACAATCACCATTGTTCTCATAACCAAGGCCTAACTATTTATCTCTTTTCAAGTCGCTAGACAAACACACGGGTTCTATTGCGCCTCGTTTTGCATTGTTACATCGACGATAATTTCGTCTGTGTTTTACAAGCGTCGAAAGCATCGAACGGAAGTGGTTCATTACGCATGCGCGTCGGGAAAATAACGCTCTATTATGTGGCGCCAGTGTTCTTGAAGTTATTTCATGTACCGACCACCCGGTGGCAGCACTGAGGCTACGTGAACCGTGAGCGTTGTGTAAACACTGTTTTCGTGTCCTCGCTTGCTTTGGTTCCTCGTTACACACACGAGTGGTCTTCGATAGACGCCTTGTCATAGGAATGCCGTGGATGCTACTATATACCTCGCTGGCGTCACGGTTATTGGGCAGGACACCTTGACAGCTGGGCCCCCGGTCCCGCCTTTGCACGATTACAAGCGTAGTGATGGGAATCCCGAAATGTATACAGCTTAACTTAAAAGCTAAGCGCAGGGCATGGGCTTATTCACGAGCGATGTGTCGTGTCAGAAGAGTTGTACAGAGATACAAATTGGATGTACAATTCCGGTTGCCTGGAGACCAGAGAGGCACAGACAGACAGACAGAGAGGGAGGAAGAGAGAAATAGAAAAGGAGGCAGAGGGGCTTCTAGGTAGAGATTGGAAAGGGGAGGAAAGTCATTGATTTTTAAACTCACTACAAACGTACTTTTCTTCGGCCTCGGCTGTACTACTGCGCTATATAAATCGTCTTATTATTATTTTTAATCCGAAGAGTTGTTTTTGTTCTGGAGTTAGCGGTCCTCGTCCTCGGTCAACTGTGCGAATGTGCCTCGAAATGCAACGGCGTTATTATTATTATTTTTTTTTCCCCGAGGTACATATGATCCCTCAGGATTGCAAAAATTAGGGTGAGCACGAGCACACCTGCCTATTATTATTATTATTATTATTATTATTATTATTATTATTATTATTATTATTATTATTATTATTATTATTATTATTATTATTATTATTATTATTATTATTATTATTATTATTATTATTATTATTATTATTATTATTATTATTTTATTATTATTATTATTATTATTATTATTATTATTATTATTGTGCAGAGTATTTAGTTCCATCATCGTCGAGTACCTGATGTAGTCTGTCCTGCAGTATGTCTTCTCTTGTCGGACGAAACACGTACAGTTCTCGTCCAGCATCTGACCACATTCGACGCAACGTAGACAGGTGGCATGCCATTCCAGATCAGGAGACACACGGAGGATATACTGGTCGAGGATCTCATCACGACATCCAGCACAAACCGATATCCGCTTCTTACCTACAACGAAAAGCACAATACTGTACAATACGTTACAAAATACTAGGCTACACAATACTATAATTCCACTTTGTCTCGAGATCTCTTTCTTTTCTTTGGGTCTCTCGCACTGAGAGCGCCTTTGATTGATGTGCACTGCGAGAGGCGCTATATAAATTTTTAGATACAATACATTGTAATACAATACAATATTATACAATACTAGAAAAGTGTCTCTTTCAGTGCATGCGTGGTTCTGCTTCAACGTTCTGCATTGCAACAAACCCTGACAAATCTGAAGCATTCATGTTTGGCTCACGCCAACGACTGCGCTCTTTCCCTTCTCATTCCAGTGTTGACCTTGAGGGGAATGAGGGCACTGTTGCTCCGCTATCAAAAACTGTCACCTGGGTGACTTTGGACAGTAATCTCACATTCCAATCCCATAACAAAACTTTGCAACTCTTCATTCTATCATATCGAAGCAATACGTCACACAAGGTCTGCTCTTATCAAGGAATTCCCACAGACAATAGCCTGCTCTGTTGTCTGCTCTGGTCTTGATTATGCCAACTCTACATGTATGCTTGCAGACATATCAGGTCCAGACTCAACAGGCTTCTATATACGCATCTAAAATTCTCTAGCTCGCGTGGTTCTGCGTACACCTTCTCATTCAAACTCATTAACTGTGATCGATCAGCTGCACTGGCTTCCTGTTGAATTAAGAATAAGATTTAAACTGACTTGTCATATCTATAAAGCCCTCACAACGAGCACTCCTGCCTACCTTCAACCACAACTCCTTCCTTACATTCCGCCACGCAGTATACGGGTCTGTTGGTTGATCCTGTATGCAGCATTGCAGTGGGCTCTCTTGCATTCCATTCTGCTGCCCCTAATAAATGGAACCAATGTTTGTCTGAAGTTCGAACTCCTCTCTTCCTTTATGAAACGCCTCAAAACTTAGCCTACTATTTTTCATTGGCTTTCAAAAAGTTGGATATCCAACTGCTCTTCACCTGGCGACTGACTAACCGCACCTCAGATTCGCCTTTGTGAAACGTTGCTCGCTTTAACACTAGAAGCACCGAAGGGGTCAATCTGACCCCTTTTGGTTTTTAGCGGAACGCACCTCGGCCCCAGATATAGCCTGGGTCCTGTAATTTCATGACTTCTCCTAACTTCGTAGGGTATACACTCTGCCAAAATTTGAACTCGGGGGGATTCATAATTTCTGAGATTTTTGCTGTTCTACCTTTAAGCACCAAGGGGTCAATTTGACCCCTATATTAGTACTTGCATGTAAGGCTACGCATTTCTTTTTTTCTATTTAATAATATTATAATTCAAAGCTAATTACGTAATCAAATGTGAGAAGATAGGAGATCTGGTGAGAGGAGAGGAGATCTGGTGAGAGGATAGGAGATCTGGTGAGAGAAGAGGAGATCTGGGTGAGAGGAGAGACGATCTGGTGAAAGGATAGAATATCTGGTGAGAGAATAGGAGATCTGACGGGAGGAGATGAGATCTGGTGAGAGGATAGGAGGTCTGGTGTAGAGGAGAGGAGAGGAGATCTGGTGAGAGGATAGGAGATCAGATGAGAGGATAGGAGATCTGGTGAGAGGATAGGAGATCTGACGAGAGGAGATGAGATCTGGTGAGAGAAGAGGAGATCAGGTGAGAGGATAAGAGGAGATCTGGTGAGAGGAGAGGAGATCTTGTCAGAGGAGAGAAGATCAGATGGGAGGATAGGAGATCTGGTGAGAGGATAGGAGATCTGACGAGAGGAGATGAGATCTGGTGAGAGAAGAGGCGATCAAGTGAGAGGATAGGAGACGTGGCGAGAGAATTAGAGATTTGGCTAGAGGAGAGGACATTTGGCGATGGGAAAGAAAATTTGAAGAGAGAAGAAGAGATCTGGTGAGAGGATAGGAGATCTGGTGAGAGGAAAGTAGATCTGGTCAGAGGAGAGATCTGGTCAGAGGATAGTGGATTTGGCGAGAGGAGAGGAGATCAAGTGAGAGGATAGGAGATCTGGTGAGAGAAGAGGAGATCTGGTGAGAGGAGGACGATCTGGTGAAAGAAAAGAAGATTTGGTGAGAGAGAGAAGATCAGATGAGAGGATAGAAGATCTGGTGAGAGAGAGAGAGATCTGGTGAGAGAGAGATGATATTTGGTGAGAGGAGAGGAGATATGGTGAGAGGAAAGAATATCTGGTCAGAGGAGAGGAGATCTGGTGAGAGGATAGGAGATCTGGTGAGAGGGAGGAAATCTGGCGAGAGGAGAGAAGATCTGGTGAGAGGAGAGATCTGGTGAGAGGATAAGAGATTTGGTGAGAAGATAGGGGTGATATCTGGTGGTGAGAGGATAGGAAATCTGGTGAGAGGAGAGGAAATCTGGCGAGAGGAGAGAAGATCTGGTGAGGAGGGAGAGATCTGGTGAGAGGATAGGAGATTTGGTGAGAAGATAGGGTGAGGTCTGGGTGAGAGGATAAGAAATCTGGTGAGAGGATATGAGATCTGACGAGAAGATAGAGTGAGATCTGGTGAGAGGACAAGATATCTTGTGAGAGGATAAGAGATTTGGTGAGAAGATAGGGTGAGATCTGGTGAGAGGATAGGAAATCTGGCGAGAGGATAGGAGATCTGGTGAGAGGAGAGGATCTCCTATTATTCCATTCCAACTGACTTATTACACTTGTTTATGCTTAGGTAATTTATGTTAATAAAGTTGATAGTCAATTTCATTGAATTTGCAATTGACTTTGCATTATAAATTATGTGGGGTCAAAATGACCCCTTTGGTGCTTCTAGGAAGTTCGATTTCTCGGTGCTTCTAGTGTTAAAAGTGTTTGTAATGATGATGATGATGATGATGATGATGATGATGATGATGATGATGATGATGATGATGATGATGATGATGATGATGATGATGATGATGATGATGATGATGATGATGATGATGATGACGATGACAACAACGGTGATGATAATACAATACTTCGGACGGAAAAAGTGATGATAATAATAACAATAAAATAATATGATGTGATAGCATAGCCTACAATACAATAGAATGCAATGCAATGGAATGCAATGTAGGCTAAAACACTGTGATGCAATAAAATGCAAGCACAATAGGCCTATACAACACAATTTATGGCGCAAGAAATTGCATTTGATATTGCCCTCCTTCCAAAGTTCAGAAATGCACGCACAGAACATCGACTGCTCTGAGCAGTTACTGTGAGTGAAAGACTTGCTCACGGTCCCTATACTCAGTGACGCCTCAAGGGAGGATCGAACCTGCACTCTTCGCGTTACAGGAATAGCGGTCTAACCAATCGGATATACCGTGCCAAACTGCAGTATACATTTACACACCAACGCTTACATAAGTAATGTCACTATTTCCACGAGAAGCACGAAAAGTGCCTAATCGCAATTTCAAGAGTTCTACAAGGCCAAAGGAAAGCTAACGCCAACTGCCTCCTTCAGGAGCTACTCCTGTTCTCTGGATCATATATGCTGATACGTTTTATGGCCATTTGAAAACTTACCTCTTTGCCCGGGCTGGAGTTGGGAGCGCTTCTGAGTAGTTACCTTGAAGGGGCGCAATACAAAGGTTTGAATGAATGAATGAATGAGCTGCAACGTAAGATAAGAAGACCCTGGGCTTCGAATGTCCTACAAATTCTCAGTTCCCCCCATCAATGCCTACCTCTGCTCGCCTACCATTATTATACCCCGCAGTCGATCGAGTCGAGTGTATACGATCGACTTGGCTCAGCCGACTTGGACTGTAGTCTCTTGGCCAAAATTGCTGACGACTGTTGCATTCTTATAATCCAGTATCTAAATTACTCATGTATTTCAATTGCACGCTCTTCCTCAAACTGTCAATGGTTATAACAGTTCTATTAACAACTGTAATCGCAGTTATAACTTCTATAGCTGGTATCTAATGTAGGCCTACAAAGCATCAACTGTAATTGAACTGGTAAGTATATTATAACAGTTCAGGTAGTATAATGACATCGTGTCTGCCTGTGGTTGTCTTGTAAGGATTAAGCCTCGCTAAATCTGTCGACTTGATCAGCTAGGCAGCTAAGCTACAATGGAATCTCCTATGGTACGGTACATAAATTAGTACCAGCTCAACAAATAAGACGGCAGTAGATCGAGGACGTGTACTATCTATCTATTATATAGTTAAACTGTGAAAGACAGTATCTCTATAACTTCCACTAATAAGAAAGCGCCAAGAGGTTCATTTTTTGCAGTGAACTTCATAATTATTAGGTTCATACGGTAGTTGTGTGTTTACACAGAATTACGTCATTATATCACAAGGTCTGTCATTTTGTGAAGAAATAGTAAGTAAAATACTTCAGTCAAGTCGAGTCGAGGAAACAACGATCGACTCGACTTGGCCGAGTTTACGATCGACTCGATCGATCGACTCGATCGGCTGCGAGGAGTATAACCATTATCTGCCTCAGGATCCTCTAAATATCACCTCACACCCTTTCCACTCCAAAGTAAAGGAGCTGCTAAAGTTTGGAAGGCGAGGGATCGGTTGAATCAGGGCTGGAATTCTTGAAGAGGTGAGACTTGCAGTAAATGTTGAAGAGACTCGAATATATATATATATATATATATGCGTTCGTAATTTAATATATATATATATATATATATATATATATGTATATTAAATTACGAACAGCGTGGTCTCAAGCATACCTAATATAGCCTACTTTGAACAGTTTCGAATTATAGTAGGCTACAAAATTAATGGGAACAGTGTTTAAGGACAACTTATGGCAACAAATTATTTTGAACAGCTCTGATCGTTCGTATATATATAGGCCTACGGCATACAATACAAAATACAGTAAGGGCATGGCTGTGCTACGGCGTAATACAGGTCTCATACTTGGATGCATCCAGAGTACAATGACAATCAATAGCAGCGCTCTTTTATTCAATACTAAGCAGCGATTTAATCCAGTAGCGATTCTCTTCTTGTCTGACACGCTCTGCTTCTTCTCTTCGTTTCTCCTCTCTTTCTTTCTCGTCTTGTCTTACACGTTCTGCTTCTTCTCTTCGTTTCTCCTCTCTTTCTTTCTCTTCTTGTCTTGTCATCATCATCCATTGCATCATCGTCTCCATAGACA
The DNA here is from genome assembly GCA_020284085.1 of Aporrectodea caliginosa. Taxonomy (NCBI): domain Eukaryota; kingdom Metazoa; phylum Annelida; class Clitellata; order Crassiclitellata; family Lumbricidae; genus Aporrectodea; species Aporrectodea caliginosa. The sequence continues at coordinate 588,718 of JACEVL010000600.1, forward strand.
TAGGCCCAGGCGGTTTCTCAGTAACCTTTTCCACAGCACCGCCGACAGCACCTTCTTCTTCCTCTGCTTCTTCTTTAAGCCAGACTTCAGCTAACGCTTCTAGCATGTCTTCACGTGACATATCTTTAAGTTTCTCTTCTTCAAAACCAGCCTTTAACAAGCGCTGTTTTAATCTTTCAGAAGACATCTTCTTCAGTTCTGATTGTTTTTTGACACTTAATTTCTCCATCTTACTTCTTTACTTCAGTGCTGTCCTTTCTGGAAAACACGAGTTTTCTTTTGTGTTTGAAGTATTGGGGATTGTTCTTTGTTTGATAACAACCAACTTTTATACCTTTGTCGTTGAGGCTTTCGTTGTCGTAGATTTACCAATGATTTGAATGCGTATTCACCAGTCGACGTTGTTTCAAATCTCCGACGTTGTTTCGGATCTCACAGACGTTGTTTCGAATCCCAGACGTTGTTTCGAATTCCAGACGTTGTTTCGAATCCTACCGCTGCTGCCACCAATTATGTCACCAACTCTTTTCTTTCTTAGTTGTGACCTACCTCAAGAACTTTCCTTATCTCTACATATAAATTGCTCAACGACTTCTAACTGTTTAAGAATTAAATTGACACAGTTCTTTGAATGTTTCTTTCTTTCTTCAAACACAGTTTAATAACAACAAACTCAACTCTTGCCTTAAAACAACTGTACTACACTGTATAGTTCAAATTCACTTTCATCAGCAATTTCTAAGTTTGGCGCGCTAACTGCACGTGTAGAGAATCTATCGTCAGCCAAAGTTTAGGCTACTTTAGGCCAAGCGCCCACGAGCCGACAGCGCAACTAAGGCCTAAGACTAAAACGCTTAACAATCGATACACATTATATATATATCAACCTAAGGCACACCTGTGCTCATTATATATGCAAAACATTAGTTCACAATCATCATCATCATCATCATCATCATCATCATCATCATCATCATCACATCATCATCATCATCACATCATCATCATCATCATCATCATCATCATCATCATCATTAATACACCCCTACTTAACAAATTGTAACACCGGATTCGGAGAGCTGCAAAAATGCCAATCTGCCATTCCCTAAACGTATCGCTCGTATGCAGAGGCCCGGGTGCCTATGCCTCTGTTCAAGTCTGTTGGCCCTTTGCTGTGCATTGTGTGCAATGACTTTCATGCTATAACTCGAGCTGTGATGTTATCTGAGGCAATATTGTTTCTGCTCGTTCGCTTAGGACTTTTCTTTTTCGAGGGGTTCTTCGCACTGGAAGCGCCTCTGATTAGGTTGTACTGTGAGAGGCGCTTTATAAGTCCGTAAATAGAATGAAATATCATAATAATAGAATAGAATGGCGCTGAGACTACAGGCGGCGTTTATTATTATTCTGTGGCCCGTGGGTCAATATCCTCTTACGACAACAAAGGCCTTTGACAACGATTTAATTAGCGATTGAACGAAATTTACAAATATATTACGCCGCTTGGCGGCTTTTTAAAGGTTTCTAAAGAGATCATTGTGTATATTCATTCTTTAACGACATTCGTGGCTGCCAGGTCCATTGACTGCAAAAAGTTGTCCTATCATGTAAAGTTTATATAATTATACAGTTTTAAAATTTAAATTAGCCTATTTGATTTACAATGCATCAGCACCAGCACACCTCCCTAGTAGGACTATACCTACATCCTTCCTCGTTGCCTGCGATCATCAAGTATGGGTCTTTGTTTTAGCTGAACCGCGATGCAGAGCAGTTATGGCCCTCGTTGGCACGCGTGCATTCCATACCTCTATCCCCAAGGAATGGAATCGACTGCCACGTTCTCTAAATAGTTCAATTCTCTTCATTCCTTCAAAGGGCGACTAAAACTTATTATTTCTCATTGTTTTTCAAGCAGTTGGATAATCTAACTGAATCTTCTCCAATACAGTAATATAATACAATCAAATACAACACAATACAATGCAGTACAATACAGCATAATACTGTCTGTCCGTCCGTCTGTCCGTCTGTCAGTCTATCTGTCTGTCTGTCTGTCTGTCTGTCAGCCATTCTGTCTATCTGTCTGTCCGTCCGTCCGACCGTCCGTCCGTCCGTCTGTCTGACTGTCTGTCTGTCTGTCTGTCTGTCTGTCTGTCTTTCTGTCTGCCTGTCTTTCTGTCTGTCTGTCTGTCTGACTGTCTGTCTGTCTGTCTGTCTGTCTGTCTGTCTGTCTGTCTGTCAGCCATTCTGTCTGTCTGTCTGTCTGTCTGTCTGACTGTCTGTCTGTCTGTCTGTCTGTCTGTCTCCTAGAATCAGCAGTAGGAAATTAAAATAACATCTATGCCATTAGCGCATAAAAATCTAAATTTATGTTATAAGACGAAGTCGACGTCAGCCAATACTTGCAAGGGATTGTTGATCGATATACATGTATATTCGACCAACTGTCGTTTAGGGAGAATTTGGCAGGATTTCATTTTGAAAGTCTCTTTATTGGAGGTGAACCCGACGGTAATCGCCCGGGAAGGCACAAGATGCCACTGAATGCTGAAATTATAGTATCTCGTCAAGACACCTTTATAATAATTTTGGGTTTTGTGATATATTTCTGTCAACAATCAGAAACTGCAGTTTAACCTTTGTCGTCCGATTTCCGGCATTATGCTATTATACGAACGGTGAGAACTGTTCAAAATTAATTAGCCTACAGCCCTACACACATCTTTTAAGGGCGATTTTCGTCCACGTGTGAAAGCAGAAGAGCGTTCCTGTAACACTACGATGTGACTTATTAATCCATAGAAACGCTGAAAACTGCTGAAAATAAATTGCGTCGACGTCAACAGCCTTTGCTGTCATAAGATGTCGTTAAACTCTGGATCCTAAATTGCAGTACGAGTTCGCAACAATTTCACGGCGAAAACTGTACAGGGAATTTCCTCATCGACGTAAACGACCTTTCTGCCACACAGATTTTCGATAAACTGTTGAAATCACATCCCAAGTGGATTTTAAGAATTTTCATTTCAACTTCGTGTAGCCTACTGTTAAGTGCTTAGGTAGCGTCGTCTCCAACGGCATTGACAGTCACAAAATAAGTAAGTAAGTAAGTAAGTAAGTAAGTAAGTAAGTATATCCTTTATTGAAAAACCAACTGCTAACCGCATTTTGGTGTACAAAGATCATCAAATATAAAAAAATTAAGTATAAAGCATCTGTGTGACAAATGTTTTACGAGATAGAGAGTTTGCCTTAGGTATTATTCTATTGTGGGTTCTGGGGCGTAGCGAGTATGAAACAGTTTTCACGGGAGGCAGTAGTTGATGTAATACATGTGCAGGGTTGCTGATGATGGTAGAAAAGAGTTTAGAGTCTGCTTTTCTGCAAAGTTGCTCGAAACTTTGGTAGGATTCCGGTAGATAACGAGACCGGACCAGTCGCCGTATAGTTGCCTGAAGACGAGAGCGTCCCTCTACCCCCACAAAGCCCCACCACGCCGGGGCCGCATAGAGCATCCGCGACACTGTGGTAGCATTTGTTACATCACACAGAGATTGGCCCTTTAACCCATGTGCTGTTAGAACGCGGAGGGCATACATTGACTGCCTAGCCTTAATGAGAATGTTGTTAACATGCGTGTCGAAGATGAATTGTTCTGACAAAGTGACACCTAGGATCTTCATGTGCTTTACCCTGTCACAGAACATTAGAAAATAACTGAAATTTGTTTTCATATAGGCCCTAAACAATAACGGCCTTTGATGTCAAAATGTAATGTAATGTAATGTAATGTAATGTAATGTAATGTAATTAGCAACTTCTATTGCGCCGGTGTCTAATGCACAAGGCAGTGCCGGATTAAGGCATAAGCCAAATAAGCCATGGCTTAGGGCCCCGCAAGGTTTTTGGGGCCCCCAAATCCGGAGAAATTAATCAAATTGTTGTAGCAAATTGCTAATTTTGTATAATCTTAAATAATTTAGTGCTAGTAAGTTTTAGTTACTAGTTACTACTTACTGAATACTGACCCTAGTTGCAAATTCACGCTCTAAAGTTTTGAATTGTTGGGACGGAGACTAACGAGGGCACCGAAAGTAACCTATCACGTCACCATCAGTAGACTACTCGCTCCCGCAATTAGGGGTCTGGCGCGGATCCCAAATGCCACCAATGCTTTTGGAAGCATTTGACATGATATGGAGCCAATTGTTAGCATTCTAGGATCCGTTTTCAGCTATTTCTGAACATTTATTTCAAACACAAAACTGCTAAAGTTTCAATGTTTTTATAAATTTTTCAGGTTATCTTTACTAGTTTGGATAAAAAATAAAACTGAAAAAATCATAGCCATTCATTGTTAAAAATCAAGATGATGAGTAATCTTTAAATATTTGCAAAATCTGGGGGCTCAAATGCTCCCTTCCCCCCTTCGGAAGCCCATGTTTGGGGTTAGGGCCCCCGGATGTCTTATTCCGGCTCTTGGCTTAGGGCCCCCGGAAGTCTTAATCCGGCCCTGGCACAAGGCATCAACCGATGGCGCATCAAAACAATCCGTAATCAGGTCAACATCCAGAAGATCAGTCCGTAAGAGACAGAGAGGCAGCCTAAGGTGGATAAGCAATTTGAAAGAGGTAAGTTTTCAGCCGAGAACGAAACGACACAAGCGACTGAGCACAGGGCACAGATACAGAAAGAGAGTTCCAAAAGGCAGGCCCAGCAACCGAAAAAGCTCGTTCACCGAGAACAGTTCTTGATTTAGGTATGACCAGACAAAGACAATCAGATGACCTCATTGAATAATGATAAGTCAGAGGAATAAAAACAGATTTTAAATATTGTGGTTGGCTAGAGTTCAAAGTTTTATAAACTATGAGACCCAGTTTGAAACGAATTCTTTCATGAACAGGAAGCCAATGCAGAGATTTAAGCAGAGGGGTTATATGTTCATATTTGGATGTATTAGTTATGGCTCTAGCCAAAGAGTTCTGAACCCTCTGCAGCTTCAGTATGTTTGATTTATTGATACCAGTAAGAAGTGAGTTACAATAGTCTAGGCGACTGGAAACCAATGCATTTGCCAGAGATATTCTTGCAGACATGGGCAGATAACGCCTAATTCTGCGTATATCACGAATGAACATATAGGATGATTTACAAATACTGTTTACATGGCCAGTGAGAGACATGGTAGAATTAAAAACAACGCCTAAGTTGCGTGCAGCATCGGCCAGCTCAACAATTGAGTCACCCAGTTTCAATGACTTAAGCACATCAAATTTCTTAAGTTGCTGTGGAGTGCCAAGTAACAGAAATTCAGTCTTTGATGGGTTAAGAAGGAGTTTATTGGATGCCATCCAGGACTGTACTTCATCAAAGACAGCAGACAACAGCTGTACAGATGAGTCACATGACAGACTGTCAAATGAAATGTAAATTTGAGTGTCATCAGCATAGAAATGGTATTTCAGCGAATGATTATCAAGCAATGCTCCTAATGGTGTGGTGTATAATGTAAACAAAAGAGGGCCAAGCACTGATCCCTGTGGTACACCGCATGTCAACAAAGCATCAGATGAATAATTACCATTTAAATACACTGATTGAGTGCGTGGACTAAGATAAGTACTAAACCAATCTAGTGCAGGGCCAGAGATCCCAAACCAGTTCTCGAGACGATGAAGAAGAATAGAATGATCCACAGTATCAAAAGCAGCAGACAAGTCAAGAAGAACAAGTGCTGTCACCTTACCACCATCCATTGAGCAAATGATGTCATTATGAACAGTAAGAAGTGCAGATTCTGTTGAGTGAAACTTACGATAGGCAGACTGAAAAGGGGAGATTAGGGAGTTTGATGACAGGTGAGTTTGCATGCGATTCAAGACTATCCGTTCAAGGATTTTAGATATAAAATTCAAGGTTGAGATAGGCCTATAATTTGACAGATCATCAGGATCAAGAGAAGGTTTCTTAAGCAGCGGGTGAACTATGGCATGAGCAAAAGTAGATGGGAAAGATCCCTCATGCAATGAGAAATTGATAATTGATGTAATGGTGGGACCCAGGACATCAAAGCACTCTTTAAGAAACCAAGTAGGAATGGTGTCAAGGAGACCGGTTTTGTTAGGCGAGGAAAAGATAAGTGTTCGAACCTCTCCCACAGTAGTTGGCAGAAAGTAGTCCATGATAGGAGGTGTACAATTTGGATAGAGGAATTTGTCCAGTGCAAAGGAACTAATCAATTTAAGTCGTATACTAGAAATTTTGTCTGCAAAAAGTTCAAGAATTTACTTGCAAGGTCATGGGCAGCTAAGCACATTGTAGGAGCCAAATGTAACTTCTCCCGATGTAACAATTTATTTAAGGCCAACCACAAAGATTTTGGTGATGCAGAACTTTCAGCAATTAAATTAGTCAAATATTCAGATTTGGCAGATGAAACAAGTTTTCGAACATGTTTACACTGTTGCTTAAACTTAATGTGATCAGAAGGCAGACGAGAGTGGTGCCACCAACGCTCCAATTGACTTCTTCGACGCCTAGCCTCAGAAATAGCAGAGTTGAACCAAGGCTGTGGTGTGCGCTCTACAACCCTCTTAATTTTAAAAGGAATTTGCTTATCAAGCAGCTCAGTTAGAGTGGACTGGAACTGCAGAGCCAGCTCATTAGCGGTTTGTGCAGGAGATAGCAACAATGGAGATGCCAAGATATCATTCTTTAGCTTATTTAAATCAATTTTTTTAAAGACATCTTTAAACTTTTGGATTCCAAACGCCGTGTTTTCCTAGCCCTTACTGCGGTACTGTTGAAACTGGATAACACATTACGGTATTTAAACACCTTTAAAACACTTTCTGTGATGGTCATATATAAACATCGAAAGCGTATTTAAAGCACATTCTAGGAGCATCGATATAATATTATAAGCATCGAACGAGTCTAAATAAATGTCAGGTTTATTAAGCCACAAGATTTCACCAAAAATGTAAAAAACAATATTCTTATCTGACACCTTTAAAATGCTGCCAGCTGATGGTATATAGGCCATTTATCAAATGGCGTTTGGTTGTTGAGAACTCCGCCACTGTTCGCTTTCTGACAGTGCCAGTCCCAAGCCTGGATAAAAAAAAATAATTAATGTCAGTTCATTTTCTTGATCGCCGATCATTCGTACCAGATCGTTTTTGGTTGGCATATTTCAGACACTTCTGGGTTCAAGGTTTTAGTAGAGACAAAATCCGTCGAACGAAAAGTTTGTTATCCGGCAGATAGCTAAGCCGTCGACATCTCTTTGCTCTTCTTGATTTCAGTTCAGTTTATTCCCATTCAAAAGTAAAGTAGCCATATATACATATAGGTCTACAACTTGACCGCTAAACGGCTCTTTTCAGTGGCCATTGTGGCTCTTTTTGGTGGCCATTGTGGCTCTTTTTGGTGGCCATTAAGGCTCTTTTTGGTGGCCATTGTGGCTCTTTTCAGTGGCCATTGTGGCTCTTTTTGGGTGGCCATTGTGGCTCTTTTCCAGTGGCAATCGATGGTCATGAAGGCTTTTTAATGTAATGCAATGCAAAGTAAATCTTCGAAAATTTCTCAGCGCCCACAAAAGCCACGTCAGGGAGACCAGCTTATTGACCGGCGCTATATCAAATCAAGTCCGCAATAGCCAAACTCCTCTGTTCGTTTCGGTGCCAGGTTAAAATCCGGGGAGGTCAAGCCATGAAAGCTCCTTCAAGAGCCATTAAGGCTCTTTTCGAAGTCCATACATTTCTCATCTTCATCAGATGAACTCTAGGGCTCTCGGTTAGTTGCTTCGTAGCACAGAATGATTAGTGTCGCCATCCTTTCTCAAGGCTTGGAGCGTGCACTACAAGAAACCCCTATAATTATAATTCTTAGCCAGAAACTCTGTAAGATTGGATTGGATCCACAGTTTAACGGCAGCTTATAACAACATAGGCCGTTGCCGCCGACAAAGATTATTTTTGGCATAGTACACCTCTTGTAATATACCGCGTTTTCTGATAGTTATAATCAATCAATCAATCAATCAATCAATCAATCATAAAATTTATATAGCGTCTCTTCCAGGGCTCTACTCAGAGGCGCTCCAAGGCAAAGTAAAGTCTGAAAACAGGTGTGTTAAGGACTGCTCTTCTTCTTATACGATAATCCGTTATTAACTACTCTAGGTTAATTAACAGTTACTGCAGGTTATCACATGTGTGTTACATAAGAGGTCGTTGGTGTGTTATTAGTTTGATTGTGGATAGCCTTATACTTATAAGGCCAATACAAGTGTTGAAAGAGGTGTATAAGGCCCTGTTCGTCATCATTAACTTAAATAAAAAATGCAAGTCTTAAAAGAGGTGTGTAAGGTACTTCTTTTGGACTAGTTAACGACTAACTGTATGGTAACAAAGACCCTTAGCGTCGCCCTCCTCCTTCTTCCAGGCTTGGGACTGGCACTGATACTGGCACAAAGCACGGAGGTGCAATGCACGAACGATTCAGTGGCGGAGGTAACTTTGCCCCTGCGTATCTTGGTCACCGATCCTCGTCTCCGCTTGGCCCAGAAGTCAGACCGGGCTGAACTCGTCTTCTCTGGCTGGCCAGAAGTCAGGATCGGCTGAAGCCCCCTCGCCCCGTCAAGGCGTACGCATCGGACATCCACGCCGTCGAGTGAAACTTCTGAGGCAGTTGCTCGAACGGCGCTCCGAGGGGGTGTGTAAGGTACTGCTCTTCTTCTATAGTTATAAGGCGAATGTAGGTCATAAGTCTTAAAAGACATGTGTGAGGACTGTTTTCCTTCTCCTCCTTCTCCTTCTCCTTCTCCTTCTCCTTCTCCTTCTCCTTCTCCTTCTCCTTCTCCTTCTCCTTCTCCTTCTCCTTCTCCTTCTCCATCTCCATCTCCTTCTCCTTCTCCTTCTCCTTCTCCATCTCCTTCTCCTTCTCCTTCTTCTACTCCTTCTCCTTCTCCTTCTCCTTCTTCTTCTTCTTCTTCTCCTTCTTCTCCTTCTTCAATGTTCAGAAACTGAGCATTCTTTTAATTCGCCAAATTGAATTCATTTACAGCCGAGATCTACGCACCTACGGATAAAAGCAAGCGACAACGGAAAGCCAAACATTGAGAGAGAGACCGTGGACTACTTCTGGGCGCCACTGGCTAAGTCCATTAGGAGGCGACTTAAGGACTGAACCGGTCGGCAGCAACGACTGCTCTGCTCTCGTTGAATGAGAATTAGAAGAAGGGGAGATGCGTTGTCCGTTCGAAGATACCGACGTCCTTAAGAGGAGAAACAGCGAGAGGAATATGCGGAGGAGGTGGAGTAGGAGGAGGAGGAGGAGGACGGGAGGAAGAGGAGGAGGAGGAGAAGAGGAGGAGGAGGTGGAAGGAGGAGGAAGAGGAAGAGGAAGAATAGGAGGAGGAATAGGAGAAAGAGGAATAGGAGAAGAAGGAGGAGGAATAGGAGGAGGAGGAATAGGAGGAGGAATAGAAGAAGGAGGAGGAATAGGAGAAGGAGGAGGAGGAATAGGAGAAGGAGGAGGAGGAATAGGAGAAGGAGGAATAGGATAAGGAGGAGGAGGAATAGGAGGAGGAGGAGGAGAAAGAAGAAGAAGAATATGTGAAGGAGGTGGAGGAATAAGAGGAGTAGTAGGTGGAGGTGGAGGAGTAGTGGAAGAACAAAGGAGTAGAAGAGGAAAGAGGAGTAGTTGACGAAGGGGAACGAGGAGTTAAAAGAAGAGGAGGGGCAGAAAGAGAAAGAGGAGATGGAGGAATGGAGTGGAAAAGGCAGAGGATATGAGAAAGAGAAGGAGGAGGAGTATGAGATTAAATAGGAGTAGGAAGAACAGTTGCAGTATGAGAAGAAATAGAAGACCAAGAATGTCATCGCAGGCATAGGAGGAAAAGAATGAGGAGGAAGAGGGGAGGAGAAGGAGTGGGAAGGACGAGAAGGAGGAGGAGCAGGGAAGGAGGAGGAGAATGTGAAAAGAAGGAGGTTAGGAGGAGGAGGAGTAGGAAGAAGAGAGCAGAAAGAGGAGGAGAAAAGTGGTAGTAGTAGTAGTAGGAGGAGGAGGGGTATGAGAAATAAGCTGGAGAGGAATTAGACGGGGTAGATGCGTTGTGTGCAGAGAGCAGCCGATGTGTCCTAATGCTGTCCTGTTGGTGGGTTATGCGCCTGTGTTCTGGATGGTCGTAGATCTGAGGAGAGGCGTTGCTATCCACACCACCTCCACCGACCAATTCTTCGTCACCCTCTCGAATCCTTTTAAGTTGACCAGATGAGTCCAGCACGGATTGCACTCTCTCCCTCACTTTCAAGCCATCCTCCATCACTCTCCCGCTCTAATCCTCACTTCTCCTCCTCATATTTCACCTTCTGTTCCTCCTCCTTCTCCTCCGTCTACCCCTTCTTCTTCCTCTTCTTCCTCCTTTTCGTTGTCCTCCTCCTCCTCCTTTTTGTCTTCTTCATCCGCCTTCATTCTCGTATACTCATTCTCCTTTTAAACCTCACTCCCCTACTTCTTTTCCTCCTCCTCCTCCACCTCTTCTTCCTTCTCTAGCGTCTTTTCTTCCTCTTCCTCTTTCCACTTTTTATCTAGCTCCTCCTTCGCTGTCGTTGCTTCCTCCGAATTCTTCTCCTGGTCATCTTTCTCTTCCTCCCCGCTCCTCTCAACATTCCATCCTCCATATCGTCTCAACTTTCTGATTCCTTCCATTTATTCATTCATCCTCCCTTCACGCATCCACCTACCCATCCATACACATCCATCCATCCAACACTCCATCCATCCATCCATCCATCCATCCATCCATCCATCCATCCATCCATCCATCCATCCATCCATCCATCCATCCATCCATCCATCCATCCATCCATCCATCCATCCATCCATACATCCATCCATCCATCCATCCATCCATCCATCCATCCATCCATCCATCCATCCATCCATCCATCCATCCATCCATCCATCCATCCATCCATCCATCCATCCATCCATCCATCCATCCATCCATACATCCATCCATCCATCCATCCATCCATCCATCCATCCAACCATCCATTCATAGTTTCATATATCCCTCTACTTATTTATTTATTCATTCCTCCATCCATCCAACCTTTCATCTCTCTACTTGTCTGTAAATCAAATTCATTCATTCTTCCATGCGTCAATCCATCCACCACTCCATCCATGCACCACTCCACCCATGCACCACTCCATCCATCCACCTCTACATCCATGCACCACTCCATCCATCCACCTCTCCATCCATCCACCACTCCATCCATCCACCACTCCATCCATCCGTCCATATATCCATCCGTCCACCCATCCATCCCTCCATCCATCAACCAAACGTGCCTATAATGCACTTATTCGAAGAGCGACACCTAATAGAATTTCTGCGGGAGACACAAACAGGATTGGCACAAGACGAGAAGAGGAAGAAGAGGAGGAGGAAGGAGGAAGAGGATAAGGAGGAGAGAAATAAGAAGAGGAGGAAGAGAAGAAGGAGGAGAAGGAAGGGAAGTTAGAAGAAGAGGGAGAAGAGGAAGAGGAGCACGAGGAGGAGGTGGAAGCAGGAGGTGGAAGGAGGAGCAGAAGAAGAAGAAACTGACAAGCAGAGAACGAATTCACACTCTTCCACAGCATCTCTTCTCTCTGTATAAGAAACAGGTCAATGAGTCTTCTCTAGCAGTACAGTTGAACCTACTGAGCGGCGCCAAATATTTGCAAATGACCAAGACGACGAAATAAATGACCCTCCTTGTCTGATGAAACCATCTGAAGCCAACAGCAAGCCAATCACGCTGACCCAGTTCACCTGACCCTGCCTCCATCAAGATGACCCTATCATCACCGCCTAACCCCATTCCACTCGACCCCATCTTGTCAACCCCCTTCTGGTTCACACCCTCTGCCACTCAAACAAAGCAGATTAGATTTCCGCATTGTAAACTATTTCCTTAGAACAAATATTGCGGTATAGTCATTATGGATCTCTCTGTTCCAGTCTCAAAGCAGCTCGGTCGGTGATCGCAGCGGTCTTCGGCACGTGGAGATATGCAGGTGCAACTCATTCTGCACAATCCTTGTCACGTATTGCATAAATTGTTACTCCCGATCAAGCAAACTCATTACTCCCTGAGGCTCCGGTCCCATGACCGTGAGCTCCCCATTTTTAACAACCTGACTCAGAAATGCTTCCTCGTCAGGATGCTATACAAGTAAAGAAGGTTCCCTAGATCTGGTTATTTAAGCTCTTCATTTTACCCCTATGAGTAACCATAACTCTTTCTCCCCTATTTCCCCTTGATATAGGCCTACAATAACTTCTCTCATTCAATTCTTGGCTTGTGTATATAAATTTTTGTTTCTTTTGTTTGAATGTATTAAGCTTGCCATGTACAGTGCTGTACGTTTTCTAGTGCTTCTCATTAGAGAATATACTTACTTACTTACTTACTTACTTACTTACTTACTTACTTACTTACTTACTTACTTACTTACTTACTTACTTACTTACTTACTTACTTACTTGCTTGCTTGCTTGCTTGCTTGCTTGCTTGCATGCTTGCTTGCTTGCTTGCTTGCTTACTTACTTACCTACTTACTTACTTACTTACTGTCTTGTTTACTTACTTAAGGGAAGGAGGGGCCAATAAACGATGAATTAAGTGAAGAAAATAAGACAGAAGTACCAGTATAAATGGAATGTTCCCTATTATAATTATTATTATCAGATGTCCTAAAAACGTTAGTCCAGTGGTTTTCGTTATTGCTGAAAAGGGCTAATAACTTCAATAGAAATATTATTAGCGACTTTAACGAAATTGAAGAATTTATAGCAACAAGGTAACGCGATTTAAAGGTGTTTAAACTCAGCTGCTTTGACTTTAACCTTGCACAGCTATAATTATATATAATGAATCTTACTCCGCCACTGCACGTCCGTGCCCTAGTGCCAGTCCCAAGCATAAATGAAAGAGGAGGGAGACACAGTGTCGTAAAACCGAAACTACTACTATTACTACTACAAACATGTGGATGTGATCACCAATAAGATGTCTACGGCAGTAAGGTAGTTGGCATTTACGTAAGGACATTTACTACATAGGCTACTGATAAACAGAAGCTCTTGTAACATACTCTACTAGAACCATATATCAATTACTGCCAGTGGTGTAGACGTAAATTTGGAAGTACCGGAGCGCTCCGGCTAAATAATAAGTACCGGAACGCCGCCCGGGTCCAGTGGCGTACCGAGGAGGGGGCAGGGGGCGAGTCGCCCCGGGCGGCACTTGAGCAGGGGCGGCAAAATAGGGTTGAAGAAAAATAAAAGAAGGAGTGAATGCAGGAAAAAATTGAAAAAGTATAAGAGAAAGTAATAAAAGTAGACAAAGAAGGAAGGAAAGGAAGAAAAATAATCCAGTAAATAGCATACAGTGGCGTAATGAGGGGGCGGCACGGGCTTCTGACAATGATAGTAGGGGAAAATGAAAAAAATTTGAGCGGAAGTAATAAAGAAAATTTTCCGAAAATTAAGTGCGCGGCGCAGCATTGTGGGCCGTCGCCCCGGGCGGCATTTAAGCTCCGTACGCCACTGCCCGGGTCGTCTACACCCCTGAAATTTACACTATAACCTACATCAATGACCAACACTTTTTTTATCTAAGAGGAGGATCGAACCTGCATGCTCCGCGTTGCAAGGCGAGCATTCAAACCAATCAGTTAAATCACGGGAGAGAGAACTTTATATATATATATATATATATATATATATATATATATATATATATATATATATATATATATATATATATATATATATATATATATATATATATATATATTTCTGTCAGCGCGCATCAACTCGAGCAAATATCGTGTGTATGTATATATATATATATATATATATATATACACGATATTTACTCGAGTTGAAGAATATATATATATATATATATATATATATATATATATATATATACACGATATTTGCTATGCGAGTTGATGCGCGGTATATATCGTGATATATATCGTGTATATATATATATATATATATATACACGATATTTGCTCGAGTTGATGCGCGATATATATATCGTGTATATATATATATATATATATATACACGATATTTGCTCGAGTTGATGCGCGGTAGATGCGCGGTATATATATATATATATATATATATATATATATATATATATATATACACACGATATTTGCTCGAGTTGATGCGCGGTAGAGTAAGTAAGTAACTTACTAAGTAAGTAAGTAATGCTTTCTGTTGTCATTGTCATTAATTAATTTTTGCTGCATTCTTTTTGCGCAGTCCCTTACACACCTCTTTTAAGACTTATATTCGCCTTATAAGTTATGGAGCAAGCAGTCCATAATGGAATCAAAGTCGTAAGAATGAGTTAATTTTATGATCGGCTTCAGATACTGACTGCAAAACTTCGAAAATATTCAGAAAATGTAGCCGAGAACATCAACATTAATTTTGCCGATGAATTTGTCAGTCATCCGATTTTGACCTTAGTATGGCTGCAGTCTTTGTTGGTGCTGAGAACAGCTTCCTATGTTCCTCTACAACCTGTAACAAGAACTGCCTTTGTTCTTCATTTCTTGTTAGAGAAAACTTAAATTCTTGCACTAAACATCTTTCTGCGAAATTGTATAACCTCTTTAACAGATTGGGCAATCTCGCGGCTTCTTTGGTATGTTGGAATGAGTCCCCATTCACTCGACTAGATCGAGTTCTACGCTCGGCTGCTCGGCTTATTGGACGGCTTCCTAAGTACTCTCCTGTCTCTGCATACATGCGTGATGTGTTGCATTGGCTGCCTGTGTCTCAGCGTATCTCATATCGCATTGCTGCTCTTGTTTCTCGTTGTGTTCTTGGCTGCGCTCCATCTTACTTGCGTGATCTTTGCCGCCCAGTGTCTGATGTTTCAGCGCGTCGGGTGCTTCGCTCTGCGACGAGGGGTGAGTTCCTTGTTCCACGGACTCGCTTGGCTATTAGGCAGCGCCGTGCTTTCTCGGTTGTTGGCCCTTCCATTTGGAATGACCTACCACTTAAGCTCCGTTTTTTACTTGTAAGCCATCTGACAGGGTTCTACAAGTCCCTCAAGTCTTTTTTCTTTAGTCGTGGCTGGGCCGGGAGCGCTCCTGAGTAGTTTCTTGAAGGGGCGCTATATAAATGCTCTGAATGAATGAATGAATGAATGAGTCATACTGTAGAAAGTCCTCAGAGAGTTCCAAAATGTGGAAAAATCTCATGGTTGATGTAGTAACGAAGTTGTGGAGTCCTTTCGTTATAAGTTCTTGGAATGGCAGGATTCGTTTTAATGGCTCGACAGAACCTGAATTTTCGTTTTGGGTCTGTACCATGAGTCTCTTCTCATTCACTGAAACAAAGATTGCAAACCCAAATAGCAGCTCAGACAAGTACCACAAGTGACGACTAAATGCGGTTGTTACAGCCTTGGCAACATCCTTGTTCTGGTGTAGGTCGACAGCATGAAGAGCAAATTCATGTCATTTTGGGAAGCCTCTGTAGACGATGCGCACTGGAACCAGTACTTGACATAATATATAATGGCTGTCACACAAAGAGTGACACTTCCTTCATATGATTCCAGACTTGTTCACCATATGAAGGGCCACGAAACTTCCAAGTTATGGTTGAACCTGGCTGCAGACAGTGCAGACAGTGCATAGGTTCATATTGTGAGTGGAATATCCACATTTTAAGTGGGCAAATGGCTCTGGCTATCCACCGCGCACGGTGTATAGCACCTGGATAGCGGAAACGTATTCCATGTGGGGGTATGCCACCGAGGAAAATGACAGATAGCTCAAGTTGTTCGCAGTAGTCATCCCTTGGCTGGAATTTCTCCAGCTCTGCCACTGCAAACTAAATAACCTCATCCTTCCATGGTGCAATCATGGCTGTCATCTGCTCATTCTCTGTGGCTGTGGAAAAGGAGGCCTGGTCTATTCTAGGCCATGCAGCAATCTTTAAAGTTGCCATAGAGCTCAATGTTGGGAGACTTCGATATATCATACAGGCTAAAAACCGACTCCAACATGATTTCAGAAATGTGGTGGCGGCATGCTAAATTTAGGAGCTCTCAACCTAGTTCTCTTTGCAACAATACGCACGTGCCACCATTTCTTCCAGTATAGGTCTATTTGAGGCTGTAGTATCAAAGCATAAAACTTTGATACGATTACGCAAACCCTATTCATCAATGCTATTAACCATTGCATGTGACATTGTTACTGCTCTTCCATCATCAAGTTCTGCTTGATTACATCATGTCCAGAGACCAGTATCGATATTGGTAGCCATGATTGCAGCATGGAAGGATGAGGTTGTTGAGTTTGCAGTGGAGAAATTCCAGTAACAATATAGTTCATAACTTAAAACAACGAAGCTGAAATTACGGGAACATGCACAATTATCGTAACTTCAACTGGCTTGGGCAAGTCCTAAATAATTTTATATATTGAAAATATTTTGGTTAAAGAGTCTCTATAAGTCATTATCACCAAATGGTGGGTTGAAGGATAAAAAAGAAACAACATAAAAATTTGTCATTATGGATGGGACCACCCTAATATATATATATATAATCAGCGCAATTGCAAACTTCAAATTTCTAATTCGTCATTCGAAAGACAAGCACAGGGCATCAGCTAATTCACGAGCGCTGCGTCAAGTCAGAGGGGTTTACCAATGGATGGTCGGACTTTGATCTGACATTGATCATCAGTATTATGTCCTTCGCGATACGTGAATAATCGCGGACGCCGCAACCTCTGCTATCGGGTGGTGCCAGTCCTAAGCCTTGATAAAGGAGGAGGGCGATGCTGTCACCTGAGTTATTGCACAGTGTCGTTAAACAGAAGGTACAAAGTCTTCTAAATGAATTGCGACACTTTTTAATAATCTGGTAGCGCCAGTCCGAATCCTGCATTAAGAAGGAGGGCGACTCTAATCGGCTTCGTTATGGAACAGCGTCGTTAATTTAAGTAGAATATGTAACTGAATAAATAGTACGACAAAAGCGACAAGAACAGCCCACAGTATCTCCATCTAGCGATTATTAGAGAATACGGTTCAGATTGTCTACTACAGCAAAAGACAAAGGGAGCTTCAGTGCATAAAAGGAGAGTAAAGAGAGAATGCTTAGCTCTGGGTAATTGAAGAAAAGAAAAGCAGTCTCTTAAACTAACACAGAGAGGAAGACATTGATATGAAATGTTAGCGACTTCATTTTCTTAGCCTCGGCATATGAGGGCGGGTGGCCAGTCCTCTCCCTCGCCGTCTCATCTTCCCACCAACAGTGCTCCACTCATTATGGCTGAGTTGGCTAGGGGGTGCAGGTGGAGCAGATATCTCGAACCAAGTTCCTGTTTTGGTTGGGGTTTGAAACCCAGACCTCTCGATTGAAAGTCCAGCGCGCTAAACACTACACTGTCGAGCCAATTAATTCATTAATTAATTCGTTCATTAATGTATTTATGCATTTATGTACGTTTGCATGTATGTTAATATGCATGCTCGTATGTTTCATTCATTAATAAATAAATTTGATAAATATTTCCTTATGGGTGTAGCTGTCCATGAGCGTGATACTAGACTAACTAGAGCATCCTATAAATATCGAACCCCAGGGGCATGAACCAGGACAAAGCAGTTTTCAATTAAATGCTCAGGTCCACCATTTTGGGATACTCTTCCTCCCGATTTAATAACTATATTGCACAAGGCTCAATTTAAAGCTGAACTGAAACATTATCTGTTAAACATAAAATGTATATGACTCGATTGATTGTACCTGCAGTACTTAAGATTGTTTATGTTACAACTGTTGACATTATAATCTGTTTTGTTTTGACTTTTTTGTTGTAAATCTTGTACTGCAATGTTTGCTGTTATTTAGTTGTTTGGCTATGATTTAGCCCTAACATTGTTATTTAAGTTTAATTTTCTATAATCATATTGACCATATAAATCGTCTAGCCATCTGTAAATGTAGCGTGGAAAAGAGGCAGCCCTGCAATAGCGGATTATTTTATCCTTTAGGGCTGTCCTGTTGACGGCATCAACAGATAAACTTTGAAAATGACTGATTGTTGATTATTTCCTGTAAGTATTCTGTTGTTGTTGAATCAATAAACGACTGATTGCTAATAATTATTGATTCATTCGTCATTCATTCATTCATTCATTCATTCCAAAGATTTATATAGCGCCCCTTCAAGGTTATGAGCAATGACTTGCTCAATTACTGAATCGATGAATTACTGAATCAATGAATTGAAGACACAAGCATACATACATGCATACGTACGTGCATACATACATACATACAGACAGACAAGCAAACAGACAGACGGTGTATAAGTACAATGTAGTCTACTCTACATGCATGAAAACACACGTGCAACACCATAGTATGTATCTTTCGTATTGACGATGGAAAGACAGAACGAGATTTCTCACGATTACTTGGTCTTCATCTAAGGACCAATGACCCTTCGACGGTGGTAAACTGTTGCCAGACGATTTCCATGTATTGCCCCCTCCCCCGTTGGGTATTTACCATCCCCATAAATGGGTCTCTATCTATATATATAGCGCTGTTGTGATATTTATTTTTGGGATGGGCGGTTCCTCCAGTTGTTATTCGCGCACGCGCACACGCCCAGAGGTGTTTACGGTTTGTTTTGAAATTTCTTGGTCGTGAGCTGTCTACGGATAGAGTTGAAGGAATTTTTATATCTAGGGATCAAGGCGCCCTTGATCCCTGGTATAGTCTGATGACATCGGGGCCTTTGAACCTGGGAATATAACAACTATGTTTTCGACGTTCTCAATCACTGCGCAGAGGAAAGTTAATTTAGAAGGAAAACATGTTTCTGCGAGAACGCTCAATGAAACGAAAAACTTGGACTTCGGTTTCGGTATTTACTAATTCCAACGTCCAATCGCTTTGAGTTTGTTGAACGGAAAATATTTCCGTGCTGAGAATTTTAAGAAACTGGAATTTGTTCCCCGACTGCCTGCAGACATTGATCCCTTTAGGACCCATGTTACCACGGATATAGAGTTCAGAGATTGGTAACTAATCGTTTGGATTCTAATCGATTAGATTCTAATCGATTAATCACAAGATTTTGCTAACTCTAATTCTAATCGATAACTGGAACAAAGATTCACATTAAAATAAAAGATTTTAATTCACGTTATGGTTTTGACTTTTGCTCTTCTTTTATATTATATTATTTTCCAAGAAATGGGTGTCTAAGTAAACTTGTTTATGTCAGTTCAATAGGCTTCTATTTTGGGGGTTCAGCAGAACCCAGGTGTTTGTCTGGAGCAGATTTGAAATTCTAGAATTTCTACCTGTGGGAAATAATAATAATAATAATAGTAGTAATAATAATAATAATAATAATAATAATAATAATAATAATAATAATAATGATGATAATAATAATAATAATAATAATAATAATAATAATAATAATAATAATAATAATAATAATAATAATAATAATAATAATAATAAACAATCATCATCATCATCATAAAGGCATACACCATACGACGAGGGACTGATAATTACATCATTATGCTGTGCCACCTATCTAATAAAAGTTACACATAATTTTATTATGTTCAAATGAATATTTAAAATGGATAGTTTGAGTTTCCGCTTGGACAATTATATTGATGACGATTAATTGTATCGTATTGTATTGTATTTGAACACTTGTTATAGCGCCCCAACCCAATTGGTTGCGTAAGAGTGAACTGAGCAGAACTGAGTTGTCAACATTCATTTTGTGTAAAATATGCTTAACGATTGGATTGGATCCACAGTTTAACGGCAGCTTATGACATCATAGGCCGTTTCCGCCGACAAAGATTAGCTTTGGCATATTACAGCTCTAGAGTTAACGAATTCTTCTAGGAATTAACGAATTCTTCTTTCTCTTACTTATAGGGCAAATGTAAGTCTTAAAAGAGGTGTGTTAGGGACTACTCTTCTTCTCTTACTTATATTATTATTGCAAACGTTTAGCGACACCCTATGGCTGCTACGGCCATTGACGTATTTTAGATATTATTATTATTAATGATTAATGACACTACAGCTCTGTTGCATTAGTATAACACTGAAGTTGTATTATTTCAGAAAAACTATGAGACTTGCTGAAAAGGTGAATACTGGCAACATACAAAACGGATTTCATTTTAATTTATTTTTTTTGCAGCAAACATTCTCAGACTGTCTTAAAAAACACTTGTTTAGATCAGGCATACAGCCACGTGTACAGCGCTTTTGTGAAGTGCTTAAAAAGTTATATATATATATACATATATATATATATACATATATATATATATATCAGCGTTATAAACAGCAAATAAATATTTCAACTGTTTTAATTAATTACGACGATTCAATCACCATCGTTAGTAGCGAGCTGCTTCTGGCGTTAAAAGTAGGTAAGCCTAACTAGAATTTCAACTGTTCTTTTAAACACGGAAAAGGATATATTGAAAAGATGGTTTAGGATGGAATAGGATGGAATCGAATAGAATTGGAATAGAATAGAATGGAATAGGTTGAAATAGAATGGTATAGGATAGATTAGGACAGAATAGGATGGAATAGAATAGGATAGGATGGAATAGGATAGAATAGGATGGAATAGAATAGGATTGGATGGAATAGGATCAGAATAGGATGGAATAAGATGGAATAGGATGGAATATGTAATAGGATGGAATAGGATGGAATAGGATGGAATAGAGAATAAAATAGGATGGAATAGGATGGAATAGGATGGAATGGAATAGGAAGGATGGAATAGGATAGAATAGGCAGGATGGAATAGGATAGAATCATTTAGAATAGGTTATGGAATAGGATGGAATAGGATGGAATAAGATGGAATGGAATAGGATAGGATGAAATAGGATGGAATAGGATGGAATAGGAAAGAATGGACTGGAATAGAATAGGATAGGATGGAATAGGATAGAATAGGATGGAATAGGATGGAATAGGATGGAATAGGATGGAATAGGATGGAATAGGATTACCCATGGAATGCGCTATAGGATGGAATAGGATGGAATAGGATGGAATGGAATAAAATAGGATGGAATAGGATGGAATAGGATGGAATGGAATAGAATAGGATGGAATAGGATAGAATAGGAAGGATGGAATAGGATAGAATCGATTGGAATAGAATAGAATAGGATGGAATAGGATGGATATGGAATAGGATGGAATGGAATAGGATAGGATGAAATAGGATGGAATAGGAAAGAATGGACTGGAATAGAATAGGATAGGATGGAATAGGATAGAATAGGATGGATAGGATGGAATAGGATGGAATAGGATGGAATAGGATGGAATAGGATATAGGATGGAAGGATGGTGGAATAATAGGATGGAATAGGATGGAATAGGATATAATATGATGTAATAGGATGTAATAGGATATAATAGGGTGTAATAGGATGTAATAGGATATAATAGGATGTAATAGGATATAATAGGACGGAACAGAATATAATAGGATGGAATAGAATAGAATATTATAGAATAGGATTGGATAGGTTAGATTAAATCGATGCATTAAATAAAGATCATGCGTCGTTCGTGTCCATGCAATCGTAATTACCGTCTGACCGCCATTGCACCTATATAGTCCGAACGTGGTCATCGCCTGTCCACTCTGCCCACCCAACCCTACCCCCATCCCCACCCCACCCCATCCCCCATTTCCCCCAGTCCATCCGCTGGACACCTGATGTAACAAAGAGCGTCACACGGCGTCACCGTCGAAACGTCATGTCGTCATGAAGTCATCGTAAGAGGAGACGTCGTCCGCTGGAAGTCTTGTTGACTCTGGCGCCGAACAAACACCCGTCTCCAGCATCAGCCGAGGACAAACAAACGAGGGCGTGCGGACGTGCACGGGCAATTTGAGAAGTCGGACAACGACGTCGCTTTATTAGCCATTCATTATCATCGCCCCATCGTCGTTGTTATGCAATTCATCGTCACTCGTCTCATCATCATCAGTTCATCATCAGACAATAGTTTGTCATCATCGTCGTCATCATCGTCGTCGTCGTAGTCGTCGTTGTTATAGTCTTCGTCATCATCATAATCATAATCATCATCATCATCATCATCATCATCATCATCATCATCATCATCATCATCATCATCATCACTTCATCATCATTGAATTAATAGATATAATAATTCTATAGGTTTCTATTCATCATCCTCATCATCATCATCATCATCATCATCATCATCATCATCATCAGAGGAGTTCTTAGCCAGTAAGGATGGTAGATATTGCCACCTATATTCTTAGCAATTCGCATTTGTGCTGTTCAAGTTATAGTGTTTGCATTCTAACAGAAAGTGTTTTATCGTTTCCTGAGTGTTGCAATGGTCACATTTTCCGGTTGGATGTTGACCTATTTTAAAAAGATTATGGTTTAGTCTGCAGTGTCCTAGCCTTAAAGTGGTATTTAATCTTTCTTTGTTCCTATTATTTAGTTTTATCATTCTATCTTATTATTTACCGTCGGCCCTAAAATTTTATAGTGCAATCCTGATGTTTGGCTATCATATTCTATTCTGTCATAAAGTTATGATATACTTATCTATGGCGTTATAAGCAAATTTACGTTCCTTACTTAGGCCTACTTCAAGGTTTAAGGTGGAGTTTGAAGTTGCATCCTTACATAACGTGTCGGCTATCTCATTCCCAGTTATGCCCACGTGGCTTGGTATCCATGCAAAGGTCACTGTGGATCTTTGAAGATGCAGAGTTTTAAAATAATTTCATAATAATAATAATTCACAATGTTGTATCCTTGTCTTGTAAAGAATGGGTTAACAACGCAATACTCCACTCAGTCAAATTAAAGCTATAGCGTAACAGCAATATCTAATTTTTCGATGGATTGGATCCACAGTTTAACGGCAGCTTATGACAACATAGACCGTTGCCGCCGACAAAGATTATTTTTGGCATAATATTCTAAACGTTCGTATGCGATATGACACAACCGTCAGACCAAAGAGCCAGATTAGACATAACCTTTAGATTATGGTGTCCCATTCTTATATAGCATTAGTGACAACCTTTTAAAGGTGTTCAACTTGACAGTTTTAACCATGCATATTATTAGATAGGTCTACTTCAATTTAAAACACTCACTTTAACCGCGCTTATATAGAATTGGCCAACAGTGTTTTAAGGGTGTATAAAACGACTGCCGTGTCCAGTGTTGCCAGGTATTTTCCCCTCCCAAAAGCTTCCAAAAATCCGCCCAAAAGTAGCCCAATATAAATTTATAACGTAAACAAAATAAAAATAGCTGAAAATGATCAAAATTTATGTAATATTTACTTCTATTTGAACTTTGGTAACTTGTTTCATCGTAAAGTTCAAAAATTAAATGTATCTGAACAGGGTAATTTGTTCCTTAACATCTCGAACATTGCACATGTCACGTAGGTCCTATATAAGTAAAAGTAAGTAAGTATATTCTTTATTGA
Organism: Aporrectodea caliginosa; assembly: GCA_020284085.1. Lineage (NCBI taxonomy): Eukaryota > Metazoa > Annelida > Clitellata > Crassiclitellata > Lumbricidae > Aporrectodea > Aporrectodea caliginosa. The sequence continues at coordinate 612,363 of JACEVL010000600.1, forward strand.
ACCAGTTGCAATCCGCATTCTGGTATACATACATCATATATAATAAACAATAAACAATCAATAGTCAATATGAATAAAGCATTCTAACTATAAAAAGTTTTTTTCATAGTATGATTAGCTAAAGGTAAAACACGGTCATGTGACCGGGGTCGAAGGGAATAGGCCAACAGCTTTTTTGGAGGAAGAAACCTATGGAGAACATGGCCCGGGTTTGCCAGGACCGCCGAAAACAAGCAGGTGTCGGCTTTAAGGCATAGTTGTTCAAAGGTTGGGCTATCACTTGGGAGGTATCGCTGACGGATCAATCTGTTCATTACAGACTGGAGCATTCCCTTCTCCCTTTGGCTGGCAAAGCCCCACCATGCCGGAGCAGCATACAACAGGCGTGCCACCGTTGTCGCCCTCACCACATCGTAAAGCCCAGGGCCAGATAGACCATGGGCAGTTAGTATGCGCAGGGCATACATGGATTGCCTAGCCCTGCAGCATATTTGGGCAATGTGCATCTCAAAACTTAAAGTTTCAGTAAGCATAACCCCCAGTACCTTCATGCTATGTACTATGTGCTATATAAGATCATGGTAATCGAAACGAAGCTAAAATTCCAAATCTTCTTGTTCTTCAGACTGTACATATCTGCTGTGAACAATGACAACATAGCCGCAGTTGGCTTAAATCCATTGCAACAAAAGTTTCGAGTCATATAGACTATACACGAATATGAAGCAAGTTTCGAGCAATATTTGTTGCATCTTATTGCTGAATTTAGTTTTAATAGGATACATTTGTGAAAATGTTCTTTCAACTGATGCATTGCTGAAAGGCAGTGCTAAAAGTGACAAAGCAAAACTCTCTAGTTCTCAAAAATCTTGCTCGCCTGCTGCATCTGTAGGCCTATGTATTTTTCTCTTTGGTCACTGTTTGGTCATCTCCGTCTCCGTAGGGACAGCCACAGATCTTATATCTGACGGAGAACCCGATATATGAGAGACATTCATGATTTAGCGACGCCTAGTTGATAATGACAGAACACAGGACCCAAAGATTAAAAAATCTTTGACAGGACCTGTCTAAAATCGAGGTCCTTTCGAGGATATCGGATACTAGAAACATACAGCCATAAGTCCAAAACCCGCCCACAAAAATAGCATACAAGAATGAAAGTACCCCAAAAAACCGCACCCGCGGACAGCGAATTTTTCCCGCAACTAAAGTTTGAAACTAGCCCAATTGGGCGGGAAAACCGCGGAACTGGCAACACGGCCCGTGTCCCAAATGCAACTGAGTAGTTTCAGCGTGTGCGAACATGCAATCGTTATGGAAATCAGAGAAGACAATAATTTAACCCTCGCAAAAGGACTTTATTTCACAGTCGGGTTTTGTGAGGTCCTGCATCTGGGTCTCGGTAAAAATATATTGTATCTCAGTCACCGTTTTCCTCTCCCTAGGCGTCGCCACAGCATATTGACTGACGATGAAACTGAATCCGTTGCAGAGGATTCGATCCCTCGACCTTACGATCCCCGGCGGATGACGGAAACGACGCAGACTGAGGCGCGCGATCGACAAAAAGCGCTAAATAAATTTCCGGTAACTGACGGCATTTGTTGTAATTTGTGACTTCCGCGTTTGGCGAGTCCGCTGGAAACTGGTAAATCGCATCAAGTGGGATAGTTCAGTACAAATTCATAATTATGCAGAAGGCGGGAATTCTGAAAAATGGATTTGTCATAGTAGTAATAAGCTCTAGGTTTCATACTGACGATTGCTGCGTCAAATCAGAGGGTTTCCAGAGATACCTCGTGAGGAATCAAACACGAGAAATGCTCATAAATCTTATCCCACGTTACTCTCTTAATTAACTTAACAATTCATCATGCAATAGTTGATAACAATTTGTTGCCTTATTGTCGCTCTAACATTGGCTACTCGTTATATGGTACAATCTTACTTAGCATTCATTCGTAACTTTTGTTAAATTGCAATGTACCTGATAGCGGTGTGTCTATCAGTTTTGTTACCAATAAAACGAATATAATAATAATAATAATGAATCAGGACCAAAGGAAACATTCTTCAGTGCAAGATGTTGTGAACCTGTTGAATGGTTTGGATGATTTTATTGTCTCAGAGATCGATGTCTAGTGGACTGTGGAGGTTCGAAGCCATTTGCCAGAGAGACCAGAGAGAGGAGGCAGAGGAGCTGGAAGGGTGGGTTTCGCTGGGAGCGAGACATATTGGAAGGTGGTGGATAGGATGGATCTGGGTAGGAATTGTTGAAGAGGAGAGACTTTAACTTTGAGTGGAAAGCCTGAAGAGATAGGGGATCTAGAGGCAGATGAGATTATGGTGGGTGGGAGGCGATATAGATAGAAGAGCAAAGAATTGCGGAATTCAGGAGGGAGATCCTTCCAAAAGATGCACAGCGGATTGAATTTAGATTGGCGACAGACAGAGAGACAGACACACAGACAGACAGACAGAAACAGACAGAAACAAACACACTGAGAGAGAGACAGACAGACAGACAGAGACAGACAGACAGACAGAGACAGAGAGAACTAAGTAGCCTTCGTATCCCGTGATTAAGAAAATGAAGTCGCTAACACTCCAATTCTTTATCCGCCATCTTGATCAGAGGAATGAACCTCGTTTCTGGTTTGATCGCACCCTGCCTGGTGCGATTGTCCGCTGACAGTATGCATCTGACAAACAGGTTCCGGAACTTGGTCCGTCCTTTCATCCTCATTCCCTCGAGGTCCATGTTTGGACAGGTGCCCGCCCACCCGCACCTCGCTCACCACACGCAAACAAACCCCACCAGATCGGTCGCCTCCGCCTCACCTCCTCGTCATTCTCCTCGTCCCCCTATTACCCGTTTGCCCTCCTTTTCTTTCTCATCTTCCTCCTTCTGCTTCTGCTCCTCTCTGCTTCTGTCTCTCCCTTTTTCTGTCCCTGGTTTGCTCCCCTCCTCGATCTCTCTTGTTTATATATCACCGGGATAAATAACCTGAAAAATTTAATCTACAAATACTTTGTTTAGCTATAAATGTTCTTTGGTATAATTTTGTCTTTTGCTTCTTTCTGCCAGAGTTAATAGAGTCCCTCCCTTGTTTAATGGCCAAGGAGCTCTAGCTGGCTAGCTGGGTCTTCTCTCTTGTTTAATGGCACAAGGAACGCCAGAGCTTTGTCATGGAACAAGGAATAGGCTCAGTAGCAGAACCAGCAGCAGCAGCAGCAGCAGCAGCAATAGCAGTAGCAGTACCAGTTGTAGTAATAGTAGTAGTCATAGTAGTAGTAGTAGTAGTAGTAGTAGTAGTAGTAGTAGTAGTAGTAGTAGTAGTAGTAGTAGTAGTAGTAGTAGTAGTAGTAGTAGTAGTGGTAGTGGTAGTGGTAGTGGTGGTGGTGGTGGTGGTGGTGGTGGTGGTGGTGGTGGTGGTAATGGTGGTAATGGTGGTGGTGGTGGTATAATGGTAGTGGTAGCGGTAGCGGTAGCGGTAGCGGTAGCGGTAATAGTAGCGGTAGCGGTAGCGGTAGCAGTAGCAGTAGCAGTAGCAGTAGCAGTAGTAGAACTACCAGTGGCGTTGCCAGAGCTTCAAGGTTGGGGGGCAAAGCATAGGAGGACGTGGAAATGAGCGTCCGAAGGACGATCGTTGAGGCGCGGAGCGCCGAGCAGGGAGGGGTTTGGGGAGGGGATGTGCCCCTCCCCACTTAAAATTTTTTGAATTTCCATACTGTAATGGTAGCATTTTAAGCTGTCATAGGAACAACATTTGTTCTATTATTTCAGCGCTCATAGGAGCTAAATGTGACTCGTAGCTAAATGTTAAATGTTCGCGTTTTCATATAGTGACCGTATACGGCCTCGACCCTGCTCATTTTTCAATGAATTGATTGGGTTACATCCTTCATCACTGCTCGCCCGTTCGAATGGACGCCACACCACTTTAAGATCCCGTGCAAGGACCGTGCTACCCGAGGTTTAAGATGTAGTTTGAACCGTATTTGAGTTTGACTACAGATAATATTAGCAAACCCGACATTTATTGAAATTAATATAAAAACTAGAAAACACGTTATCCATGAACGCCACAAGCCTTAGAGTAAACAGATTGCTGACCATACACAATTAGCAGACATAGTTTACAAATGGTATACAAACCAAGCAAGAAGGATTCAACTACGGTACCGAATCGGGAAGCCAAGCAGTGCTGATGCAGTTTCACTGGTGAACAATCGACAATAGAAACAGAACGCCGACTGCTTTAAACGACTGTATTCGGGGTTAAACTGGGTGGGAACGGCCTCCCACTGCTCTCTAGCATTGGAGTATTAATTCATAGATATTTTTATTCCCTTGTCTTAAAACCAAGATAGTGTGAATCAGTTTGCTATGTTTTGTCTCTGTATATATGTATCTATTTCACAATAAGTATTATACCCCCACACAGGCACATTTATATATATATATATATATATATATATATATATATATATATATATACACGCACACGAAGAGGCAGGCATGCTAATAATTTCCACATGTTGTCTTCGACAGCCTGTTGGAATGCGGCTGTGTGACTGGTGTATATAGGTCACCCCATCATGACTCATCACTGCGAATAGGAGAGATAAACAACATTTGACTTTTCCCTATTCTTCTGTATATTTTGTGTAAAGCACAATCCGTCACCTGTTGATTAGTGATTAGTCTTTGAAAAGAAAACAAACTTTGGAAGAGGAGAAGAGGGCCTTCAATGTAAATTGTCAAACCACACACCACATAGGGTACCCCCCTAAAAAAACTCACCGGATTTGCACGAATCCCAGGACCCAGCCTGACCAGGGTTTGGGGGCTGCCCCCCTTGCCCCCCCGTGGCGACGCTAATGAGAACTACTACAACAACTACAATCCGAGGCACATGTGATCCCTCAGGAGATCCTTTAAGCCTGAAGGCTTACGCTGGTCAAACCTTTCGGTAGATCTACATATACCTCTCTAAATCGTCCCCAGGTGGCGGTGTATAGTACCACTTCGATTCGATAGAATGCGCCACCTGAACAAACCTCGGAAACTGAAAAATGGAGAGATGTTGGAAAGTTAGAGTAGTTTGATAATAATTATAATTATAGGCACAGAAAAAATAACAATGACGTTATCAATGACAATAGCAATAGCAAGTAGATCAATGATCGGGCCAAGTCGAGTAGGCTAACTATGTTAACTTAAGTAACCATGTAATTTAAACTGCATAGCCTAGGCTACTGTTTGTTGTGTCGTTATTATTTGCTGTATGCTATGATAATAACGGTAGATGTTGTCGTAATATGTCATTAAACTGAAGATTAAACTGGCCTTTGATGCCATAAGATTTCCTTAAACTGTGGAAATTGAATCACCAATGGCAGACAACGTAAGTTAAATTCAAAGGTCGACGTCACCAACTCTGGCGGCCACAAGATGTCGTTACGTAATGAAAACTATCTTCATAACTGGCGTCAGTCCCTAACATCGTTGAATCACAAACCAGTGCAAACTCTAGCACTGACGAATCAAATTATACAGTATTATATTATATAGAGTAACTTGTGCAATCAATGGATCTGGCAGCCATGAATGTCGTTAAAGAATGGATAACGCAATGATCTCTTTAGAAACCTCTAAAAAGCTGCCAAGCGTCGCAATATATTTGTAAATTTCGTTCAATCGCTGATCATAATAGCAGAGCTGTAATATGCCAAAACTAATCTTTGTCGGCGGCAACGGCCTATGTTGTCATAAACCACCGTTAAACTCTGGATCCATCCATCCAGTCGCTGATCACAACGACAAACACAATACGTCTTCGAATTGTTGTCAAACGGTCTTTCATGTCATGAGGTCATCGTTGAACTCTGGATCCATCCATGATAAGACACTGCCCGCACACTGGTAGAGCCAGTTACAAGCCTGGAAAAAGCTAATCATCTTGGCTATGACACTGTTTGGTTAACACAGCAACTTACTGGTCCCATAATGAGCTGTATTACGCCATACAAACGTTGCGTTACAGTACGCTTTGTTATGTTAATGTTATACTAGTCTACTGTATGCTATGCTATGCTGTGATGGTGTGTTTGTATTGTGGTATGTTATTTGATGTGAATAAGCTAGTAAGGCAGAAAGATGGAACGAGAAGATAAGGAAAGGACGAGGAGTGACTGAGCGATGGAGAGCGGGAGTGAAGAAGTTGAGAAGAAGTAGATTAGGATAACGATGAATGAGGAGGAGAAGAATATGATGAAGAAGATGAAGAAGACGAAGAAGGAGGAAAAGAAGAAGAAAGGAATAAGAAGAAGCAGAAGAAAGAAGCCGAAATGAGATTACGATTACGATTACGAATTCTAAGAAGAATTCTAATAAGAAGAAAAAAAGGAGGAGAAGGAGGAGGAGAAGGAGGAGGAGGAGGAGGAGAAGAAGAAGTTGAGGAGAAAGAGGAGGAGGAGGAGAAGGAGGAGGAGGAGAAGTTGAGAAGGAGGAGGAGGAGAAGAAGAATATGATGAAGAAGACGAAGAAGGAGAAGGAGGAAAAGAAGAAGAAAGGAATAAGAAGAAGCAGAAGAAAGAAGAAGAAGAAGAAGAAGAAAAAAGGAGAAGTAGGAGGAGCAGGAGCAGGAGAAGGAGGAGGAGAAGAAGGAGGAGGAGAAGGAGAAGTTGAGGAGAAGGAGGAGGAGCAGGAGAAGAAGAACGAGGAGGAGAAGAAGGAGGAGGATAAGGAGAAGAAGAAGAAGAAGGAGGAAGGGGAGGAGAAGTTGAGGAGGAAGAAGAGGAGTCCCTGATAGGCAACCATGGACATACAGTAGCCTATTAGCGACTTCATTTTTTCTCAGCCTCGGCATTTGAAGGCGGTTTGCCAGTCCTCTCCCTCGCCCTCTCATCTTCCCGCCGACAGTATACGGCTGTAAACGAGATGTATGTGAGAAATCGAACGAGTTCACACAACAGCACAGAGATATTTGTACCTAAACAAACTTACGGCCTATGTGTGTCTGTTCTGCTTAATTGGACCTTCAAATGAACCCCGAAAACATGTTGTCTGCTCCGTGTCTATAGTATACGTCTCCACGGGGTGTTTCTAGTAGCTGACCCTGTGTCACCGAAATCTTCTGACGGCTGCTTTCTAGACGATGGACCTCTTTAAGGACACGGACCTACAATCGACCTGACACACTTTGTTGATACGAGTCATCATACGACCTAGTTTCGGATGAGCGTGTGACAGTAAACTGTCAAAAGCATCGGTGCTTCTTTCTAGAGACTCATCCAGACATAAAGTAAATCTTTGAAAATTTCTCAGCGCCCGCAATGCCACGTCAGGGAGGCCAGCATATTCATCGGCGCTATATCAAATCAAGTCCGAAATAGCTAGTGTGCTTTGCTCGTTCCGATGCCAGGTCGAAAACCGGGGAGGTCAAACCGACGTACAAAGATAAAGACATACAAACAGACATGATAGGAAAGACAGGCAGACAGACAGACAGACAGACAGGTGATGTTGTTGTAAGACAGCAAGTTTTTAAGTTCGCGTATTGGTTTCCAGAAAAGTTATTCAGTCTACGGCATCAGGCCATAAGTTCTTTATTCAATTTCGCCCTTTTGATTTTCGCCCTTTTGACTTCGCCCTTTTGATAAAATACCTCTGTCAATGGCTGTTAACTCTGAACTTACAGCACCTGCCGACTGGTTTAGGACCAACGGTCTATCCCCCAATCTTACAAAAAGTATTCGTTCTATTTCTGTCACCCAAGTGAAATCCTGTAAGTTGCTCGGTGTTTGCATTGATGAGCATTTAATTTCGAATGAACGTATTACGATTATCTCGATCAAAATTACCAAGAATCAGGGGCGCCGTTAGGCGTACGCACTTACGCAAATGCGTACAGCGCTGAAAGGCTAAGAAGTGAAAAATTGCAAATGAAAAAAGTGAAATCTCTATTGTTGGTATTGGCGCCCAAATACCTAGCCACGCCGCTCAATATAATGTCAAGAATGATTTTACCCACCATATAGGTCTGTACTTGGCTGAGTAACTGTAATATGTAACTGTTCTTATGCATATTTTTGGCAATGATTTAAAAAAAATTAATCCCGGATGTTGAAGAATTAAAAAAACTAAAAAATTAATATTCTTAATATTCGTTGGCCAGTTTTAATATTCGTCAATATTAGTCAATTTCTAAAAATCTTAATATTCGTAATATTCGCATACTCGTTCTATGCCTCACTCCCTTCCAGGTGCACTAAATCACTTACTCAACATCATCACTCAGATTTCAGCCTGGATGACCGCTAACCTGCTATATCTTAACCGTTCAAAAACAGAATTCCTCATTATTGGCCTCCGCGATCAATTAAACAAACTAGCCTATCCTCCGACCTTTGTCCAACAGATCTCACTTCTCCCCGTACCTTAGGCTACTGTTCTCTAGTAGGCTTATGAGAATTGTAGAAAAAAGACTGGAGGGTCAGTCATTGACCCACTTGGAGTTGGGGTGTGCAATGAAGACTTAATAATGGGGTATTAAGAAAGACTAAGGGTTTTGTGGGCGCTGAGAAATTTTCGAAGATTGCATTTAGTGAATTAGTTGTAGTAGGCTAAGAAAACTATACTAACTTAGGCCTACTAAGCATAGAAGTGCAAACAACGTCAGTAACGTCATTATTTACAACAGGTCGTTACCGATAATTTTTCAAAAAGGCCTATGAAAATCTATCGACTTAGATTATTTTCTAAGTCGATTTAGAAAATAATTAAAAAATAGTCTATCGACTTAGAAAAAAATATACAAAATAGTCTATCGACTTAGAAAAAAATATAGCAAATAGTCTATCGATTTAGAAAATAATTAGAAAATATGACTTAGAAAATAATTAGAAAATATGACTTAGAAAATAATTAGAAAATATGACTTTGAAAATAATTAGAAAATATGACTTAGAAAATAATTAGAAAATATGACCTAGAAAATAATTAGAAAATATGACTTAGAAAATAATTAGAAAATATGTCTTAAAAAATAATTAGAAAATATGACTTACAAAATAATTAGAAAATATGACTTACAAAATAATTAGAAAATATGACTTAGAAAATAATTAGAAAATATGACTTTGAAAATAATTAGAAAATATGACTTAGAAAATAATTAGAAAATATGACTTAGAAAATATGACTTAGAAAATATGACTTAGAAAATAATTAGAAAATATGACTTAGAAAATAATTAGAAAATATGACTTAGAAAATAATTAGAAAATATGACTTAGAAAATAATTAGAAAATATGACTTAGAAATTAATTAGAAAATATGACTTCTAAAATATGACTTAGAAAATAATTAGAAAATAAGACTTAGAAAATAATTAGAAAATATGACTTAGAAAATAATTAGAAAATATGACTTAGAAAATATGACTTAGAAAATATGACTTAGAAAATATGACTTAGAAAATATGACCTAGAAAATAATTAGAAAATATGACTTAGAAAATAATTAGAAAATATGACTTAGAAAATAATTAGAAAATATGACTTAGAAAATAATTAGAAAATATGAATTAGAAAATAATTAGAAAATATGACTTTGAAAATAATTAGAAAATATGACTTAGAAAATAATTAGAAAATATGACTTTGAAAATAATTAGAAAATATGACTTAGAAAATAATTAGAAAATATGACTTTGAAAATAATTAGAAAATATGACTTAGAAAATAATTAGAAAATATGATTTAGAAAATATGTCTTAGAAAATATGACTTAGAAAATATGACTTTGAAAATAATTAGAAAATATGACTTAGAAAATAATTAGAAAATATGACTTAGAAAATAATTAGAAAATATGACTTAGAAAATAATTAGAAAATATGACTTAAAAATAATTAGAAAATATGACTTAGAAAATAATTAGAAAATATGACTTAGAAAATAATTAGAAAATATGACTTAGAAATTAATTAGAAAATATGACTTCGAAAATATGACTTAGAAAATATGACTTAGAAAATAATTAGAAAATATGACTTAGAAAATAATTAGAAAATATGACTTAGAAAATATGACTTAGAAAATATGACTTAGAAAATATGACTTAGAAAAATATGACTTAGAAAATATGACCTAGAAAATAATTAGAAAATATGACTTAGAAAATAATTAGAAAATATGACTTAGAAAATAATTAGAAAATATGACTTAGAAAATAATTAGAAAATATGAATTAGAAAATAATTAGAAAATATGACTTTGAAAATAATTAGAAAATATGACTTAGAAAATAATTAGAAAATATGACTTTGAAAATAATTAGAAAATATGACTTAGAAAATAATTAGAAAATATGACTTTGAAAATAATTAGAAAATATGACTTAGAAAATAATTAGAAAATATGATTTAGAAAATATGTCTTAGAAAATATGACTTAGAAAATAATTAGAAAATATGACTTAGAAAATAATTAGAAAATATGACCTAGAAAATAATTACAAAATATGGCTTAGAAAATAATTAGAAAATATGATTTAGAAAATATGTCTTAGAAAATATGACTTAGAAAATATGACTTTGAAAATAATTAGAAAATATGACCTAGAAATTAATTAGAAAATATGACTTAGAAAATATGACTTAGAAAATATGACTTAGAAAATATGACTTAGAAAATATGACTTAGAAAATATGACTTAGAAAATATGACCTAGAAAATAATTAGAAAATATGACTTAGAAAATAATTAGAAAATATGACTTAGAAATTAATTAGAAAATATGACTTAGAAAATAATTAGAAAATATGACTTAGAAAATAATTAGAAAATATGACTTAGAAAATAATTAGAAAACATGACTTAGAAAATAATTAGAAAATATGACTTAGAAAATAATTAGAAAATATGACTTAGAAAGTAATCTACCGATTTAGAAAATAATCTATCGACTTAGAAAATAATCTATCGACTTATAAAATAATCTATCGATTTAGAAAATAATCCTTCGACTTAAAAAATAATCTATTGATATTATATGGTATAATGACATTATTTACTATTATAAAATATGATACTATCATATAATAATGCGTATAATCTACTGTTGAAATTATATGTGTACAAATATTATATTTGTACACCTAAATGGCTTCTCTCGAGTGCTATCTGTCAAATTTCAAGATATCAAATTTCAAAAGGTTGTGTTCCTTGAACATTTAGTAAAACTACATCGTTAGGCCCTACCTCATGGCTTCACGATTCGGTAGTTGAATCCTTCTCGTTTGGATTGTGTACCATTTATAAACTATTTATGCTAATTATGTCTGGTCAGCAATATGTTTACCTTACGGCTTATAGCGCTCTTAGAAATTGAACGTATTTTCTAGTTTTTATATTAAATTCAATAAGTGTCTGGTTTGCTAGTATTGTCTGCAGTCAAAAGCGACTCAAACTACATCTTAGCAACGAGTGACATCTGGTTCCAACAAGCATTGAAATGATGAAGCAATTTTGTTCCGATGACTGCTTAAAATGACAGTGTGGAAATTCAAAAAAGTTTTAAGTGAGGAGGGGCACATCCCCCTCCCCAAACCCCTCCCCTGCTCTGCGCTGCAGGCCACAGCGATCGTCCTTCGGACTCCCGTTCATCGTATCCCTCCACTGACCTTCGTCCCCCGGGACCCGGCCTACGTGTCGTCTCCGGGTTATTGTGCGTACACAGTTAAAATCCTGGCGGCGCCGCTGCCAAGAATATATTATGGCAATATTTCGCATCGGTTATCTCATGTCTCGTAATGTTCAACTCAGCTTGTACTACTCTCTTGTCTATCCATGTTAATTTTGATCTAAGGCAATATTGCATTGTGCTTCGACCTATTCTTCTTGCTTGATGAGATCATCCAGAAGCGGGCTGTTCGAGTTCTTGCAGGAAGGTCCTTCACTTACATAAAACATAAACAAAACAAGGTTTTAAAGTGGGTCAGAAGACGTGTAATCTGTGTTAGAACCATTGCAAGTTAACCTGTAATGCTTAATAGCCAATCTCTCCTAGCTTCCTCTTAAAAGCTGTGATAGTGTCCACTGAGACCGTACTATCATCCAGATGATTCTACAAGTCCACTTCCCACACTATCAATAAATCTTTTACCTTCGGAATTTACAGTAGACATTCAGCAAATGTAATAACCTGCAAACGAGCGATTTTATGTATCGCTTTGCACATATCCAGCCTACTTCTTTCCCCTTTTCTATTTTACTTTTCCAATATAAGTTTATCTGATCTTCATGCTTCCCGTGCAAGATCCGATGTGGACTTTCCTGGAAAGGAATATGTATATATGTATATATATATGTACATGTATATAGAACATGTTCCGATTCATGGACTCGAATGTTTGCCATAAAATGTTCTGGCCCATCTGTTTGGAATAACTTACCTAATGAGGTTCGTAGGCTAACCTGTCTAATATCGTTTTGTTTATAAAGTCAACTCGTGCTTAATTTAAGTAACAAAACAAATAGTCGTTTTATTTGATATCTGCATTTATTAACAAAAACAATAGTCTTTCTATATGATAAATTATCTGCATTTATAAGTTAAGGGTTTTCTCTTTTCGTTTGTGATTGATTTGTCTCCTCCTGTTTTTTCTCTTTTTTTCTTTACCCTTTTTTATAATTTGATTACACTTTGATCAACCAATATTATTGTCGTCTTACACTTACCCTTGGTAGGGTCCACATGGGTGACCATGATTAAGCGGGACCCGGTCCTTTGGGGACTCCTGTAACAGTTGTCTCTCTTCACTTCTGCATATTGTGTTACTGCCTGCTTTTCGTTTTGGATGCATTGGAAACAATAAATTGAATTAAATCAAATTGAATTGAATTAAATTGAATGTGAATGAAATTAAATTAAATTGTATTAAATTGAATTGAATTAAATTGAATTAAAGTGAATTAAATTGAATTAAATTGAATTAAATTGAATTAAATTGAATTGAATTAAATTAAATTGAAATGAATTGTGTGGAGTCAATCCATGAGTCCCAACCACCTTTTATCACCGCTGTCAACTGTATAATCGTCCGTGCCTCTGTCTGTGTGTCTGTCTGTGTGCGCACGTCTATGTATGTCTGCGTATCTGTGTGCGTCCTTGTGTCTTTCAGTGCACAAGTGCATTTGTACTGTATGTCTGTAGGTGTGTATATCTGTGTCCAGGGATGGGCAAATTACACAGTGAAATGTAATTGAATTACAAATTACAAATTACTTGGGAAAATGTAATTGAATTACAAATTACAAATTACTTTAGAAATTTTTGAGAAATTACAAATTACAAATTACGTAATTTCAATTACATCAAATTACAAATTACATGAATAGTTGGGATCAAGAAATTCAGTCAGGAAACACATGCTTCATTTCCACTGTTCATTTGTATTACACTGTTTGAAATAGTTTATTTAATATTCTCTAAGAAGTAGCAACTGTTTGAACAGGCCTTATCCGACAATCGGCATCTGATTTACCTTAAGTCATGCTTGCAAAACTATTACGAGTCTGTGTACCAGCGCAGATGACGAAAGTGCAGAATTAAATTGTATAAATAATATCTTTAAGTAGCGGTCTACTAAACACAGAAGTTAGGCCTATATGGGAGTAACCTGTCACTGGATCGATGCATGTGCATTTGAGCGACGCTCAGTTGCCTTAGCATGCAGACGTTTTGTTGGATCACACACGTGTGATGGAGTAGCGCAACTCATCTATATAATACATTATGATCTCGGTCTGACACATGACAAAATTGTTGCTACTATTTCTGACAATGGCTCCAATTTTGTTAAAGCATTCAGAGTTCAGTGTGACTATTTTTCATTCCAGAAATACTATTATGAAGGTGATCAAGATAAGGAAAAGATGCTTTCAAAACAGCTCTGGTTGTGGAGTCTCTGGTTCTAGTTTTGTTCAAAGTAATTTGATTTTACAGATGTAATTTGAAATTACAAATTACATGAAAAAATGTAATTCAATTACAAATTACAAATTACATTAATCCAGAGCAACAAATTACAAATTACCAATTACAATTGTAATTCAAATTACGTAATTTCAATTACACCAATTAAATTACTGCCCATCCCTGTCTGTGTCCCCGTGTATTATGCGTCTATATGTCTGTGTGTCTGCGTGAGTCTGTGTGTCTTGTGTTTATCGGTGTGTCTGTCTCTTCGTCTCTCTGTTTCTCTGCCTCGGCAGATGTGTTTTCCTGTTATGGTGTTTGTGTGCTTTCGGAGACAATGACTGGAATCTGGTCAAAAACAGACGCAGTTTTTACGTAAAAACCCTGAGAAAGACACACACACAGATACACAGAGACAGAGACAGAGAGACAGATACAGAGATTGAGAAAGTTCCTCCTTGAAGCCGTTACACTTTGAACAGAAAACATCCGAACATCCTACAACCGTTCCATCTCACATAAACCATCCAAACTGAGAAAAACTAAACACGAATGGTCGAGTTCATCGCCCTGACTCAGTCCAGTCAACAGTCCAAAAGACATTTATATAGCGCCACACATAACGACCACATGAATCCTGTGACAGTGAGATATGGGATGATCACCATGCATGGTCTTCGACTATAACTGTATATATCTATAGCTGATGATATACGATATAATAATATATGATAATATATATAATATATGAGGTATGGATATATGATAATATATAAATATATAAGATGGCGACTTTTAGAGTATGATCTTGGACCTGCTGACTGAGTCCATCTGAACCGTTACAACAGCATAATATAATCACAGATATTGTGCTTTTTATTGCTATTTCATTATTTATTTATTTACCTACTTATCACCTGCTTATTAAATTTTTACCTGTCTATCTATTTTATTTGTCTATCTATATTTATTTATTTATTGCACCTAATCCAAGGTCACCAATTCCGCATCCGATGAGCAACTACGTTCAGTTGGCATGAAACCGTAACAGAACAGATCACTATCTAATGATAAAGCATCAATCGATGGCGCTGCTTACGGTTCATAAGTTCATAACCTAATCCAATATAAGAACTTCTATAGCGCCACTATATTATACTCAGAGCATCACTCGATGGTCACTGCTAAATGAAGTCGTTGTGCAAGCCAAATTCCCGAGTGATTCCGGTCGAAAGGTTTAAGAAGGGAATCCGAAAAGACACGGAAACAGCCGATGGAGAAAATGAGCCGAGGGAAAGAAGAATTTTTAGTTGGGAACCGAAGGACAGAACAGACTTTGCAGAGCGAACTTTGCCGGAAGAGTTCCAGAGTCCATAGCCAGCACATAGCAGCCTTGGTTAACTCCTCTGAGTCTACGCAGCACTCGTGAATAAGCTGGTGCCCTGCGTTACTGCTTTGAAGTAGTGCCTCAGAAATTTTGAGTTTACGATTACGAGAATCCAGTCTAATCTAATCTAATCTGATCGCTATGTGATCGATAGTCGCTACTAATAAGCAAAATCGTTGTGAAAATCAAATTCAAGGCTGCGTTGTGTCAAAAACAAATCAGCAAATCCGATAATCAGCTTGCAGAATAGAACAAAAGTAGTTACAAAAGTAGTTAACAAAAGTGGTTACAAAAGTAGTTAACAAAAGTAGTTACAAAAGTAGTTAACAAAAGTAGTTACAAAAGTGGTTAACAAAAGTATACTTTTACAAAAGTATAGTTAACTAGTCTACTTCTCGTAGCCTACAACTGTCAACTAACAACTTCAGATGTAGTTAAAACGTAGTTTTAGTTATTAAACTACTTTTAAAATAGACAGAAAGTAGGTAGCTACTTTGTCTAGAACTAGTCATGGCTTACTTTTGAGTCAAAAGTAGTTACACGATAATTTTAGCGTAACTATTTTTAGAGTAGGCCTAATATTGTCCATCGCTGTTGTTCACGCGATTCCACGGAAACTCCTCCAGAAGCCAATTTCCGAAGACAACACTCTTGTTTGCATGCCTCTGCGATAAAAGAAAAACTCCCCACACGTTATTTACTGAGCCGGGGATCAACACCCTCAATGGCAAACAAAAATAGGCTACCCTTTCTTGTAACCTATCGACTTGTTTTTTGGTTTTTGTTTACCCAATAGCTTAGCTAGGTGGTGTGGCATATGGAAGTAGGACACGGTTGCGATTGGTTAAAGCTCGGCCTGCCTCCTCTTGGCCTGTAACGCGGACAGTATACTGGGTTCGATCCGCCATTCAGTCGGTTCTTGTGTAGTGACCTTGAACCAGGCCATCACTTACAGTTGTAAATAATCGTAATAGCAGACTTCACACTTCTAAAGCGCCACTTGAAAGTCCCATGGCAGGACACCAGCTTATTCACGAGTGCAGCGCCCAGTCAGAGGGTTTTCCAAAGGATGGTCAAAGGAGGTCCGAGTCTGGTTTCCAGATCAAGAGAGGAGGTAGAACAGCTAAGGCTGGTGTCGTTCAGGTCGAAATGAATTGGAAGGCAGAGGATCAGATGAGTCAGGGTATAGGACTTGAGTTATTGTATAACAGTGTATTGTATTGTACAAGAAAGCCATGCTCTATTTGTTGTCTATGGAACTATACAGGTCTATGTCCACATTTTGCGAAACCGAGACAAACGATTTCTTAGAATTGCTGACGAATATGTTTTGCGCTGTTTCATAGATGGCAATAAAATAAAACATTTTTGGACAACACTGTTTCCCATAGTATGATTATATTCTAATCTATTCTACTTAAGGATTTATAAAGTGCCTCACATTACAATCTAATCAGAGGGCTTCCAGTACGAAGAACCCATCCAAACAAGAGAAGTCTTATGGGAACGGGCAGAAATAGTAGTGCTTCCAGATAAGACCTCAGCACGAGTTATAGCAGGAAGGTCATTCCACAGCAAAGGGCCAACAGAGGCATACGCACGATGCTGTGTATTTAGATCATAATGTAAACCGAGGATGAGTAATTTTTTGATAGAATTATGGCTGGAGCGACTATTTTTTCGCCGTTGTGGACTTATCTCCGTACAATATCGCATATCATGAAATTAGATCTACTGTACGTTATTTTGTCATAAATTTCTTTTACATTGCAGTTAATACAGCTCAAACTCACTGAAAATAGCCCTTTCAGTTACTGTATTCTTTCCATACTCAACATGTTGCGAGCTATATTTGAAAGTATTGCTAATAGTTCCTTAATTCTTCATTCATCAGTACCGTGATAGATTCAAATTAATCAGCATAATTCTCAGAATTATAGACTTATACTGTGCTATGAATTATATTGCTTTGTTGGACTTTGTTGAAGGAAGGTACTATAAAGTTACAAGTCCAAGGCACGTGGTCAGAAAAGCTTCTGGGATTGGCTAGTGTGGACATAGCGCAGTATTACAATCTAAGCAGACGTCGTTTGGTCGTGAGAGGCCTAGTTACGAATACTATTCGATGTGGACTTGTACTATTGTACTATTGTACCATTGTAGCTGTATCTGTTGTAGCTGTCTAAATTCCTGAACATAGAACGATATATAGTACTCATAGATAGCGCTTAAGAAAGCGCGTATAGGCTACATTTAAGCTTGACTATTCAGGACATAGCCCATGTCATCCTCATTAAGGACATAACATTAGGTTGAATTTTAAAAAAGTGGACATTGCCCCTTATAATTCTATAGTAGGGGTTTCAAACCTTTTTTAATGGCGGTCCAGTGGCAATATTTTCCAGCAAGTGGCGGGCCACGGTGCCGAAGGTGCCTGAGTAAAATGGGTGTACGGATCTGGGAGGGGCTCGGTGAGCCCGTCCCCATAAATGTTTTTGCAAAACTATATCTTAAATGGCGCATTTTAAAGCGTGCAAACAGTCAAATTATTAGGCTTCAAAAATCTTAATTTTGATCTTCATTATCAGTCACGAGCATCACTAAAGCTCATTTTAAGCCTTAAAAATGACAAATTTCAACTTTTATTCTCAGATTCTGTAGTCTCTGCTCTTTAGGCAAGGCTCTGCGGGCCAGAAAAACATCGTCGGGGGCCAGAATGTGGGCCGTCTCTTTGACACCCCTGTGGGCCCTGTACCGGTATCAATAATGTATAGGCACGATTTATCCATAGCAGTTTAGCTGTTGTACAAGAAAACACCACTGATCCATTCACTTTAAAATTTCTTTATTTTACAGTAAAAACAATACTACAGACTTTCTTGCGTATCAAAACAAATTCTTAAAACAGAAGTTTGTACACACAATAAACGCAAAAAACAAACCGTCAAAATACATCTGATGCGTGCAAAAATTTTAAGCAAAATTTACCCAATCGTTAATTATAGTTGAAAACACTGTCCGTACACGTCGCCTATATTCAGCATCAGAAGTTACAGTAGGCTAATTGTTCCGAGGCCATTGTGCTTTGTTTACGAATGAGGTACAGTTACAGCTTATCAGCAAATGTAATGTAAGAAACACGATTTGTAATAGCAAATAGTAACTTCTATCGCGCCTTATGTATAATGAATAATGCATTAACCCATAGCGCACCTTCGCGAATGTCTGAGACTTAATAGTAGGATGTAACAGTGTAACATGTAAACGTACAACATTTAAGTGTGTAACTATGCAAACGTGTAACATGCAAACGTGTAACATGTAAACGTGTAACATGTAAACGTGCAACATGCATGTGTGCAACAATGCACCAATGTGTAACATATAAGTGTGTAATCAACTGAATAAATATGTTGGCAAAGTACATAATCAACTGCAGCAAACGTGTTTACACATACCAGACAACTCTCAACGCAATAAAATTACAATCTACAATTATTGTTGATCAGTGCTTTTTTTCAGCCGGAGCGGTCCGGAACGGCGTGGTACCTTTTTCAAGCCATTAAAAAATAATTTAGTTAATTTAAATTTTTAATAAAAAATTAATAAAATTATTTGCATTTAAAAGTGGTTACACATATTGATACTGATACTATTCAATATTAGCATAAAATTGCCCCTATGATTGTTCTGAATTTGTTGAGTTCCGGAACCTTTTTTTCTAGAAAAAAAGCACTGTTGTTGATATTTAAATTAAAGCAGGTCAACAGTTACTACAAATCTGCAGTTCAAACGCAACACATAATTATATACCCGTCTGTGAAACTAAATCATGCAGAAACAATGACTGCAGGCTACAGACAACGATCTCCAAATCCTTGGATGCAACTGTCATATAAACTTAAAAGTGCTGTCAGTAAACACGGTACCTAGGTCCCGTACCGAAATTTGGTACGGCCAATACACTAAGTACCGAGAGTAGCAAGTGTCCGTGCGGAGGCGCTGGAGTGGAGTCTTTCCTTGAACGATTCCTCGAGGAGTTGGGTAACGAGGTGAAATCCATTGGCTCCCTGTCAAGAATCACGAAAGCGCAGATTTTAAATACAATATGGGGACAAATAAATGTTTTACTTTACCAGATCCCTAAAGAGATTAGAGATGTAAAGTGTAATGTATCTGACACGACGCAACGCTCGCGAATAAGCTGTTGCCCTGCCCTTAGCTTTTAAGTATGGCTTTAGAAATTTGAAGTTTACGATGTCATGTCATGTCATTTCATATGTCACGTAAGTCTCTGGAGTAAGTTACTCAGAGATACATGCAGTTAATTCTTAACCGGTGCTTAACCAACACCCCTTTTAGTGCTGTCTTAAGACTGTCCTTTTCAGCTGAGGCTGGGCCGGGAGCGCCTCTGAGTAGTTACCTTGAAGGAGCGCTGTATAAATTAATGCACTGAATGAAGTAATTTGGAGCATCGATAGTCGTACTGTTGTGATGTCAATATCCAGAGTCTTCCAGCAGTGGCTTCTATCCCCCCTAAACAACCGGGCTCAATCCCCACATTCCCCCCTCCTGGGCTGGGTCTCCCCTCTCTCCCAGATCCCATATTGCCGACGTGAGTTTTAGCTCATTTCCATAGGCGTATACATTTAGGGGGAGTGTTACGGATTCAAACTCCCTCTCCGAAATAAGTTCCGGAATTTTTTAATGTTTTTACATGTGAAATACCAAAAAACTTAATTTTTGCTACCATCTCCAATGGAAACCCCGAAATCTTATACACCCTCCAAATTTTTTCCTGTGCTACGCCCATGCTCATTTCTGATTAGATAAATGTATCTGTATGGTAATTCATAGGTTTCGTCTGCATAATATCATCAATCCAACTTCTATTTTATATGCGAAGATTTCTTTCATCAATCCAGCTTCCATTTAGGCAAATAATTATTCTCGTCAATCCAGCTTCCATTTTAAATTGGCCATATACAATGGATACCCACTGCAAAAATAATTGAAGCACCTAAAATGGAAGATTACCGGTGAAGTTGTTCAATGTTTAAGCGTGCGAGTCAACAGTGTTTATTAAGTAGATTAAAATCTCGCATTCACAATGCAACGAATTCGTCAATCTAAACATCTTGAGTCGAACGTTAATTCATTATGGCATCATTGGCATGGAGAGAAGTGTTGCTCACAATGCAGTAAGCATCATAGGCTAAGGTTCAAGTAAAGGTTACAGATAGCCTACTAATTGGGCACGAAACCAGTTACTAATTGCATGGGCACGGAACGCCACGGTACCTGGAAGTCGCTAACCTGGTATAGTTGAAGGCTTGACACTTTTGGCAGTGTTCTGTCCATTTGATGGACCACACAATGATTTATGGACAGTTTGGTTGTGAAATATAGACTTTGCTGTGGGATTCTAAGAAAGACTGGGGTATTTAACCCCACCCAACCCCCAGCAATTCTCACCCTGTGTAAATGTTTATTTTTATCACAACTATGCAGACGATAATGTCGCACGATTAAGTGTGAGAAGCCGAGAACTAAATAGTAAATAAACACAATAAATTAAGGAATAGACCTATATGATGAAACTGCATAACACATTAATTACAGTGTTAATAAATCGAGTGACTTAGGGCCTAATTGGACGATGTCACCGGTTCACACTAATTTATACAAGAAAATTGAGTCTGTAACCTGTGCTAAAAAGTGTGATAAAAATTGAAAAAACCCACTTCCCCCCCTGTTTTTCACTGGGCTCAACTTGCGCCCGCCCTGTATAGGGATAGAAGCCCCTGTCTTCCAGACAATCAGTTCCTCTAAGACTATATAAATACACGCCAGTGCGGTATTGATGCGATGGTTTAAAAGATCTGTTCTGTTCTGTGTGCGCTTTGTTCAGTCGCTTGTGTCATTTCGTTCTCAACTTCAAAATCACATCTTTCAAATTGCTTATCCACCTTAGGCTGTCTCTCTCTGTCTCTTACGGTCTGATCTTCTGGATATTGTCCAGATTACAGATTGGCTTTGGTGTACCATCAATTTATGCCTTTTACATTATACACGGGCGCAATAGAAGTTACTAATTGCAATTACAATTATAATCTACCTTGGTTACAGCGGCAGATGTCGGCGTGCTGCTGCTCTCGCTGCGTGACGATGACGACGGGAGCCAAACGTCCAGTCGAAGCAGGCTGGACAATGCGTGACTGACCAAGGGACAGATGACTGACCACTCACCCAGGTATTCGTCAGACGAACGTCTGTGCAAGAGTCTGGCACGCCTGGACAGGAAATCTATCGAAGAAAAACAACCGTAATGTAATGACATGTTAATCAACTGCTAAGGTTGTGTATGATATGTAATGTAAATGTCAGTCTAGGAAGTTTCGCAGCAGCATGAACTAAAAGGCGGCGGAATGGATTGAACCCAGCTGTAATTATCATCATTACTACTCATCATTATCATCATCATCATCATCATTATCATCATCATCATCATCCCCACGACCACTACTGCTTCTACTACTACTAGGCTACTAGTGCTACCACCACCACTACCACTACCACCACGACCACTACTACTCAATCGATAGCGTTGAGCAATTGTGAGTGGACTTGTTGTAGGTCCCTGCACAGCAATAGCCTGAGAGGAGAGAAAGGCTAGAACCCACGAGCTGTCTAATCAATCGTCGGGATCCATGGCTTAACGACATCTTGGGCAGACGAAGGCCGTTGACGTTGACAGAAATTAGTTTGAACAGTTTTCACCACAGCGTAACACAACCAAATAATAAGACTCTTGATGAGAACCAATCGGCGGACGTGTCCCACCCCTATATAACATCGATGAAATCGTTTTAAAGGTATCTAAAGATAGCCATCTATTTTTAACCTTCGATGGATGGATCCAGAGTTTAACGATATCTCGTGGCAACAATGGCCGTTGACGTCGACAGAAATTATTTTGGCATCCAATATACTGTTACACGTCGGAGGTAGAGGGTGGTACTGGCGGGAAAACTGTAGCTGAATATAAACGTTAGTTAGCTTTACGAACGGTACGGTCTTGGTGTAGTGTTATAGGGCGTCCCTCAACGTTGTGTCTTCGTGTGAGGAACGTCTGCGTATTTTCGAACCACGATCGCTTAGAGCGCTCGGCTTGTAATTGAGGTGAGCACGGGTTCGAGCCTCTTCTCCAAGATACTTAGGCCTAGTGTGTAGGGATATTGAGCAAGTCTTTCACTCACAATTGCTCAGCGCCATCGATGTTCTGTCGTGTGCACATCTGTGCACTTCTGCACTTTGGAAAGAGGGCCATCCCTCCAATACAGTTGCATTGCATTAAAAATTATATTGCCCTTAATTGCACTGTATTACAATATTGCATCATATTGAGTTGTATTATAGGCTACGCTTCATTTAACTATGGTTACATGATTATTAAACGCGGGGTTGTGAATGGACTTACCCTGGGTTCGATGGCATCGAGGATGATCAGATCCAGAAGGTCTCTCCTTTGCCTTGACCTTGACGACGATAGGCTGGGAAGGTCAAGGCAGTAGTTGCAGCTCTGGCAGCTGATGACCTGACCTGACCTCGGGTCATCGAACTCCATGACGAGGTACTCAACAGTTCTGCAGTCAGCCGATATCTCCGGACAGACCACAACGGGACACATGAGATAGTACTAAAACCCACAACAGATTTATCGTAATTAGCCTAACTCACTAATTAATTTACCAGTTAACCGTTTATTATTTTGAAATTATTTATAATATGAGATAGTACTAAAACCACAACAGATTTATCGTAATTAACGTAGGCTACTAATTAATTTACCAGCAGGCCTAAACCGTTTATTATTTTGAAGTTATTTCCTACCAAAAACTCAGGGCCGCCCCTATCCCACATGGCATCCCAGGCAAAGCAGACATTGGCTCGACCTGACCTAAGGTCCAAAACGTGAAAAACATAAAACTGTTAAAACACGTGCACCCTCTAGATTTGGCGCCCCAAATGGGACAATGAGACGACGAGGGGGAGGACTGGCCACCCGTCGTCATATGCCGAGGTCAAGAAAATTAAGAAAATTAAGTGGCTGTCTCTCCCTGTCTTTCTCTGTCTCTGTCTCTCTTTCTAGCTCTCTAGATGTTCTGTGTATGTTCTGTGAATGCTCTGCGTCTTTGCCTGTAGGCCTATCTGTCTCTCTCTGTCTTTCTCTGTCTCTGACTCTCTCACTCACATATATTCTCTGTCTCAGTCTGTCTCTGTCTGTTCTGTTAGTAGTTAAGATTTATGTCTTCTGTCATTTGTGTTCTTGTGAATTGTTTCAATTGCACAGATGACACTGTACGAGGTAGAGGACTTGTCAACCGGATTGTTTGAATAAAACGAAAATATTATATTATAAACACTCTATCACCTGCCTCAGGGCTAGTTTAAAGAACTGCTCTTTTTCTTCTAGTTATATAACTTCCACTTTATAATATTAATAATAGGCCTATTAAATTAATCTTTGTATCAAAAAAATAATAGGCCTAATAATAATAATATCTGCTGGCTGTATAATACTGTATCTGAA
Source organism: Aporrectodea caliginosa (assembly GCA_020284085.1). NCBI lineage: Eukaryota > Metazoa > Annelida > Clitellata > Crassiclitellata > Lumbricidae > Aporrectodea > Aporrectodea caliginosa. The sequence goes on from JACEVL010000600.1 coordinate 636,337, forward strand.
TACTTACTGGTGTGGGGGTGCTGTTACGTCCCCTCTGGCGCCGGTCCGTTCGGTTGGGGTGATCCTTTCCCCGATTGATGGCCTGTGCAACGCTGGTGGCTGCCAGGAAACCCAACAGAAACACGATCCGCGACAGGAACAAGGAAGTAGACGAATGTTTCGACGACATTATGACTCTCTTTCGGAACGAATTGCCTTCTGCTTACTCGACGGTAGATGGCAATATAAAGACAAATTATAACCCTTTGTTCTAATGGTTCTATGTTCTAGATTTGTTCTACTGTTCTAATCGTTGGCGTATAATAAGCAAAGCAGAAGTAGATCGGCTGCTTCTCTTCTGAATCGTCTGCTTTCGTGTAAACTGTCGTCTGCTGTACTTTGTTGATTTCGTTCGCGGGCTTTTATAGCGTTTGTTGAAGGCGCTGTCGTCACAGATACACGTTCGTCTGGTCTGTGTTTACAGCGAAAGACGATGAATCATGATTTCTCGTTGGGAAAGATACGATGACGACCCCCACGGACCGACCGAAGAAGAAGACGAGACTTCGACCTCGACCGAGACGGACTGCACCCGGCGACCGACCGACCGACCGACCGACCGATAGACGCCGCCGCCGCTGCACCGTCCGACCCCCGGTCGAGACCAACACGCGCCGCTTGGAACCACCTCGTGCTCTCAGGAAGAGATAAACACCAGCAGAACCACAACATACTCTATGGGGGTCTGTGGATCTGTCTCTCTCTCTCTGCCTCTCTGGTGTATGTCTCTGTATATTATCTATGTATGTACAGTGCATGTCTGTCTGTCTGTCTCTGTATGTTGTATGTATGTATGTATGTATGTATGTATGTATCTCTGTCTTATAATATGTTTCTGTCTCTGTCTCTCTTTCTAGCTCTCTAGATGTTCTGTGTATGTTCTTTATCTTTGCTTGTAGCTGTCTCTCCCTGTCTGTCTCTGTCTGTGACTCTCTCACAAGCCTTCTCTGTCTCAGTCTGTCTGTCTGTGTCTCGCTGTCTGTCTCTGTCTGTTCTCTCCGTGTGTGTGTCTCTGTGTCTCTCTGTGTCTCTCTGTGTCTCTCTGTGTCTCTCTGTCTGTCTCTCTGTCTGACTCTGTCTGTCTGTCTGTCTCTGTCTGTCTCTCTCTCTTTGCGTCTTTGTATCTCTTTGTCTATCAGCCTATCTCTCCCTCTTTCTGTAGCCAGTTAAATTTCCAATGGAATCTGTTATTATGCTGTTGATTCCCCAACAACGACGTCATCTTGGGACATGAGAAGCCCAAAGGGAATCATTTCCATATGGGTTCCAAATGTCCCACATAAAACGTCGCTGTTCTTACGGGCCTACATAACATATGTTAATAATAATAATATGCATAGTGGGCCATATATTATAGAATAGGTTTAGAGAGAATGACGTTTTTCAGGAAGGAATCCGTGGTAAACATATTCATAGACTCAGACATAACACAGAGCCAAGATAAGAATTATAGTATCAGCTCGAGTGCAGTGAAGATGGGAACCTCTCTGCCCTAAATACTCTGACCCCCGTGCAAGTGTTCCGCTAGAGACGGTCACGTGATGTCTGAGCTGACACGGGATAATTAATGGAAACGTTTGTGTTCACCGCGTCTGGAACCTTCAGGTCGTTTGCGGCCGAAATGAAAGTCAACAATGGCGCGTAACGGTGGGAAATTTACTAGATTCTGTTTTCAAAGACAATTCCTTCAAATGTCTACACACACTCTCTCTCTCTTTCTCTCTTTCCATATCTCATATTCTCTCTTCAGTTTCTCTCACTCTGTATATCACTCTGTTCCACTCTCTCCCTCCGTCTGTCTGTCTCTGTCTGTCTGTCTGCCTGTCTGTCACTGTTTCTATCTGTTTCTGTGTCTCTCTAAATCTCACTCTCTCTGTCTCTCTCGCTCTCTGTCTCTCTCTCACTCTGTCCCATTCTCTCTCTGTCTGTCTCTCTGTTTCTGTCTCTGCCTCTGTATTTCTCTCTGTCTCAGTGTCTCTCTCTGTCTTTCTCTGCCTATCTGTCTGTCTCTCTCTTTGTTTCTCTCTGTATCTCTATCTGTCTCACTCTCTCTTTCTCTCGCTCTTATTCTTCCCACGGCATTTCTGGACAACCTCTGTGACTTGATACAACGCTCGCGATAAAACTAGTCCGAAAGCATCAATGGTGCGCTTTACAAATATCAAGTTTACAATAACAAAGCAGTCTTGAAATCACACAATGTAGTGGAATTCGCCGAAGTTTCTTGGCGGCATGGAAAATCTGCGTCAGTTAAGCCAACTTATTAACCTTAATCGTTAAGTCCACATTTATAAAGCGCTTCTCTAAAACTAAGCACAGGGCTCCAGCTTATTCACGAGAGAGAGAGAGAGAGAGAGAGAGAGAGAGAGAGAGAGAGAGAGAGAGAGAGAGAGAGAGAGAGAGACAGACAGACAGACAGAGAGAGAGACAGAGAGAGAGAGAGAGAGAGAGAGAGAGAGAGAGAGAGAGAGTGAGTGAGTGAGAGAGAGAGACAGAGAGAGAGAGAGACAGAGAGAACTGGCGTTTCGTTCGATCTAATTAGGCAAAAGACGAATTTCTGGGTCGACTTCGGTGCCAAGTCTATATCCGGCAATATCACGCAAAGAGAGATAATATCAACACGAATCTAAACATCACGTGGGAGGAAGACACTGTGACCAGGACATGTGTAGGCAGACGGGGAGGGGGCTACGTTGGCTGACTCCCCATTCGCTGTCTAATGACAGCCATGGGTCAAACAAAAGGCATTCAAACAAAGAACATGATGACACGATTGCCTCAAGACTGGAATTTTTCAGTTAAAAACCTACGCTTTGGCAAAGCGACAAATCTAGAAGATCAAGTCTCAGGTTCAAGTCCAATTAAAGAATTTATATAGCGCCACTTCCTGTGATAATGCACATAGCATGAGTCGATCGTCACCTTGACGTCCTTCGTGCGGAATTGAATTGATATAGCGCCGGTGAGAGCGAATTTTGTATGGCGCTGAGAAATATCGAAGATTTACATTTGTAATTACATTTAGATTTCCAATTACATTTAACAATTACAATTACAATTACAATTAGGCTACATATACACCAGTCGTTGAATCGCTGTGCAAGCCAAATTCTAGAGTGAATCCGGTCGATAATCCAGGAAGGGAGTCCGAAAAGATACGGAGACATACGACAGAGGAAATGAGTCCATTCAGGAAAAGAGTGTTTAGTTGAGATTTGACCCAGAACAAACTACACAGAACGAAGTTTTGCTGGAAGAGAGTTACAGAGTCTATGGCCAGCAACAGAAAGGCGCGTCTGCCATGAGCCACCCTTGTCCATGGAACAGTCAGATTTGAAAGACAAAAGACCGGCTCGAGTAGAGAGAAGTCTTGAGATTCTCGTATTATATTTGTTATTATTATTGCACATTTTTATCAAGCGCCACTATCTGACGACAAAGCATCAATCGATGTCACCGAACAATTGTGCGTGAAGGACTTGCAGCACTGCAGTAACCATTTCATAGGGGAAGCTTCGAACCCGTGCTCTCCGCGTTATAAGGCGATCGCTTCAGCCAGTCGGCAACCGTGTCCCATTATGAGTATACATAGTTCGCAGTTAAGCCTCAGTAGACATCGATTCCAGTGAAAATGTTGTCAGAGATGATGATCCACTGGTGATTAAGTAATGTCGACATACTTTGGGTCACGATCGATCGAGTCATCCCAGACTGGCTGACCAATTTGACACAGACTGGTTCGTGGTCTATACTCTATATACAATTTCTGTCTGCTTTCCATTCGTGTAACAGTTGTGGCTCTGATTTCTGTGATACGTTAGCCGACTGGTTATAGCCCTCACCGTTTAAGGCAGAGAGTACGGGTTCGATCCTCCCCCACTGAGGCGGTTACAGTGTAAAGATCTTCAGCAAGTCCTTCACTCACAATTGCCCAGCGTCATCGACTGATGCTTGGTAGTTGTCAAGAGCCCGATAGTGCCAGTCCAACGCATAGACAAACGAGGAGGGCAACGTCAACGGCCGTGGCAGCCATAAGATACGTTAGACACGAAACTACTAATGGGATAGCCTATTGGTTAAAGCCCTTGCCGTTTAACGCAGAGAGTAGGGGTTAGAAAGAAACTTCTCCACTGAGGCGGTTATTGTGTAGGAACCTTGAGCGAGTCTTTCACTAACAATTGCTGAGCATAATCAATAGCCTATAGCTAAGCATCATGCGTGTTCTGTTCCATGATCGTGATGTCGATATAAAAATAGGAAAGACGAAATCGTTGAGAGCGGACGTCTTCTGATCCCACGAAGAAATGGCGGCTGACTAAGTCACGATCTTCCTACAGGCATCAAAGTCAAGTGTGACACAGTGTTAGTCTCAGGTGTCACCGTGTCAGGCTTAACAGTCATACTGGCCCTCGATTGCCAACCGCAAGAGTGTTACGAAACCCTCCCCAGTCACTCACTCTGTATGTGTGTCTATCTATCTATCACTGGCTGTCTCTCTGTCTTTCTCTGTCTATGTCTCATTATGTCTCCCTGTCTCTGTCTCATTCTCAGTCTCTGGCTGTCTGTCTTTCTGTCTGTCTCTGTATGTCTGTCTGTCTCTGTTTATCTGTCTGTATCTGTCTCTCTGTCTCTGTCTGTCTCTGACTTGGTTCTTCACTTGGTATCTCTGACGCGACGCAGCGCTTGTGAATAAGCTGGTGCCCTTTGATTAGCATTTAGGTAGCGCTTTAATTATGACTTCGGAGTTTACGCTCATAATACGATTGCGACAAATGTCCGTTGATTAAGACATGAGGCCTAAATTATAAGTGACAGACCTCCTATGTGCAAGTCCAGATTATCAGTAAAACTATCTAGGTCTTTTAAGTCTCAAGTAGAACCAAAGTATCAAATCAAATCAAATCAAATCATTTATTTTGTAACCAAACCAAACAATCATTTTACAATTAGAGTTGCAAAATACACAGTATACAGCGCTATAAGCCTATAACCTAAGCTCATGACTGTCTACTGAAGTTGTAGGCCGACTATGCAGACCTCAATCATACGTTTATATAGGCCTAATCGTAAACGAAGCTAGGAAAGTTCTGCAGCTTTTCTACAGCGCTACTTTAAATGCTAAGCGCAGGCAACAGCGCTTACAGTTTATAAGTGCGTAGACCTTAAGACCTATATTATAGCATACGTAGGCTATGCATGCCCAGGAATAGGTGAATTTAGGTCTGCATTATTTTGGCATATAATGCTACATTATCAATGTATGAAAACATAATTATAGGCCCAGTTTGCGCACATACAAGTAGGCCTACATATGCCAAATAAGATATAAAATTATCAGAAGTGTACAGGTCTAAATTAAAAGTTTATTAGGACTACATGGTATGCGTATGCAGGCCTATATTAATTATCAGTATAAGTAGGCCTACTTTATATCCAAATAGCTTCCTATCTTATAGTCGTATAGCGTTCAATAAATCGCAGGCTAAAAATTGCGAAAGGGTGTATGCACGTAGGCCTACATGTATGTATCGAATAGACCGGTTAGCTTCAGTCCATCGAGTCATGGCCTTTCCAACTGGAGCTTTATTGTGTACTCAGTCTTCTTCTTCTCTCTCCTCCGTCAGGCGTGCGCCGACGATGAGTCCTTAACATGACTTCTCCAAATCTTTCTGTCTCTGATTTTATCCATGGCTTCCCTCATGTCCATGCATGTATACTATAATATGTATCGAATAGACCGGTTAGAGTCAATCCATGGAGTCATGGCCTTTCCAGCTGGAGCTTTATAGTGTACTCAATAGCCTACATTTAATGTAAAAATTAAGCATAGGCTACACGTTTTTACATAGCGACAGTATGGCCTCGACCCTGATCGGGTGAGATCCTTCACCACCGCTGTCCGTTTGAATATATGCGCCAAGACATTATCTTAAGGTCCTCGAGTATAGTCTGCTATAATGTCCTTCAGATCACAACTAAAAACTCATCTTTTGCTGGATACCGGTACATTTTCTCCATCAGCTGTTTCTACGTCTTATCGAATTCCCTTCTTACAGCTTTCGACCGGATCCGAGGACTCGCCCTGGAATTGGACTTACACAACGATTTCGTTCAGACTCGACTATCGACCAGGGCCGTCAATCTTGGAGATGGGAGAAAGGGAATTCCTTCCCCACTTTTAAGCTTGGGGATGAAACGTAAAGAAGTTTCCTCCCCACAATTGCATCGACTGATGACTTGAGCATCAGAAGTACTTAATTTAGATCCACTAATTGCCGTCAGACTGTCTAGCTATAAAATTTCGTTTATTGAAAACAGTAAGTACTGTTGGCAAACCGCAACTTATATTTATTACATTTAATGTAATAATATTGTATTAGTTTAATATTTAATATCTAGGTTGACACACCGCAACCCATTACAGAAAATAGTATTGTCAGTGAAAAGAAAAATGGAAATAATTAATAGTTAGATCTAGGTTGGAAGGTAGAGAAAAGATAACTTGTGCTTTTTCTGTCGATGACCTTTGCGACCTTTGAACCGAAATTCCCATTACCTATACCTCGCCAACTTCGTTTAATCATTAATTAGTATTGTATTGTATTTGTTCATTTATATAGCGCCGCTCACAGCAGTGGCCATTCAGTAGCGCTCCCAGTGCGAGAACCCCTAAAGAAGAAGAAAGTTTTGAGGTGGGAGAAGGCTGTAAGAACTAGGACGCAGTGATATTTCAGTTTTGAAAATAATTACAGTTTCAGTTTTTATTCAGTTTTGGGCTCATAATTTCTATTCAAGTTCAAGTTTCAGTTTTGAAATAATTTAAGTTTCTATTACAATTTCAGTTTTGAAATAATTTTCGTTTTGATTTCAGTTACTGGAAAATTTCAGTTTCAGTTTCTACATAGATATGTTTGCATTGATAGACAACAAGATGGACGTGCAACATTTACTACACTCTTAAGGGGCCGTCCATAAAGTACGTCACGCTATTTTTGACCATTACCCCCCTCCCCCCTGTCACAAACTGTCACAAAACTCGGACCCCCCCCTAAAGTACGTCACACTTTCAACATAGAAATAATAATACTTCCGAAAGCAAGGCTAATACATAAACAAGGCTTCGCAACAGCATTATTACTAGCGCTCCTAGCGAGAGGAATCGTGAAAAACACATTCAGGAGATATGCATTTCATGCTATTTTGACATAAAACTAATTAAAATGTTTCAGAAAATTTTTGAAAATTATTTTTAAAGCTATGAAATTCTACTAAAAAATAAAAAATAAATTATAAATAAAATTTAAAAAAAATAAATGTGTGACGTCACACATGGCCTGACCCCCTCCCCCTGTCACAAACTGTCACACTTTCTTAAACCCCTCCCCCTGGAGCGTGACGTACTTTATGGACGGCCCCTAATCAGTAACAATCGTTGAGCCATCACAAACGTACTATTCCATCTAGTAGTGTAGTCAGCCACCAGCGTTTTTACCACACTTTCTAGTCTACTTTTCCACTGCTACCGACGACCTTCTAATCTGGCTAGCAACCTTTCTGGCCGTTAATATTATAATAATTATTTGTGCATAGTGCTTTCTATAAGCCTGCTTAACAATCTTGGAGAATATGAGCCACACAAGGCATGAGACGACACAAGACCTTCTCAGGGAGTTCTGGGAGTGGGATATTAGGCTTCGGGTTTTCCCTACCATAGGGAGGGCCGAATAGTGGCAACAGATCTAGTTGGGCCTTATAGTGGTTCTAACTCGTAACTTCTGTTGCGCCAGTGTTTAATTCTTGAGGCATCAACCGATGGCACACCAAAACCAAACCAGGTCAATATCGTTATCGTAAACTCTAAACTTTTAAAACGATACTCGAAAGCCAAGCGCAGGGCACCAGCTTATTCACGAGCGCTGATCGCAATATCCAGACGATCAGATCGCTGGTACAGAGAATAACCGATGGATAGCAAAGAAAATAGCTTAAACAAAACACTGAGAGACCAGACAGACAGACAGTCAGTCAGACAGACCAGTACATAGTCAGGCAGGGAGGCATACGGACAGACCAATTTCCATCCTATCCATGCCTATCCATCCGTTTGGTACAGAGACTAATTGGCATCGTTTGAATTAGTTGCTTTGGACGATTTAACTCTTTGAACGCTTAAGAAACACGGTGCCTGGACTATCTTTTCTAGGTCGCTGCCTGTGGTTTACCAATCATCTGGAAAGTCCTTACAGCTGTAATTAACCGAGTTTTCCTGTCCATCCCTGTAGGCCTACTTTACCCAGAAATATATCCTCTGGCCAAAGAGCAGACTTCTAGAAATGCTTCTCGAGTTTCTGTCTAACTGCGACTGGCCGGGGAGGAGGGGCAGAGAAGTCCAAGAACCATTGGTGGTGGGAGTGATGCCCAGTTTCCAGGAAGAGCAGCCACCGTCGATCGTATAATATCTGGTCCTCAGTTCTATTGGTCTGCAACCCTGGCTATGTTCTGATCTGTCTGTCTGTCTGTCTGTCTGTCTTTCTTTCTCTCTCTTCGTGTCTGTCGTTTGATCTGTTTTCATTGCCTTTCCATCTCCATGTCTTTCTGTCCATCTGCCCGTCTGTCTGTCTGTCTAAATCTGTCTGTCTGATGTGCAATTGTGTATGTCTGTCTGTCTGTCTCTCTGGACGTCCGTCCGTATGTAGGTCGATCTGTATACGTAGGCTATTTATGTCTGCCTGTTTGTCTTTATTTATGCATTCATGTATGCATGTATGTATGTATGTATGTCTGTCTGCTTTGTGTCTTTATGTATGTCTGTCTGTCACTCTCTCTATCACTCTGTTCCACTCTCTCCCTCTGTCTGTCTTTCTGTCTGTCCCTGTCTGTCTGTCTGTCACTGTTTCTATCTGTTGCTGTATCTCTCTCAATATCTCTCCCTGTATAATAGGCCTATAGCTATCGCAATCGCAGAGACCGTCGCCGACTCTTATCTTAAAGTCTACAACGAATTGGACCAAGAAACACTGCTTGGCAGAGCCGTTTTAAGGAGTTTAGGGGCCCTAGGCACACATCCTAACGTTAAACGTAACCCGATTTCCGCCTCAATCTCTCAGTCTCAGCTATATTGCATTAATGCACTGCATGTGCATATGTGGCAGTTTGTTAAATTTATTGATATAGGCCTAGTACTAAACTGCTAACACAGCTAACACCAACGGCGTCCGCAGGAATTTTATAGGGGGAAAAGTTTTTAGGGGCAAAGTTTTGAATTCTTGTCACTGTAGGGGACTAACAAGGGTGCCGAGAGCAACCTATCACGTCACACTCAGTGCTCGCTCCAGCGATTAAGGGTCTGGCGCGGATCCCAACAGCTGCCAGCGCTTTTGGAGGCATCTGACATGATATGGAGCCTGTTTTTAGGCTAGCGTTCTGGGATCCGTTTCCAGCTATATCTGAACGTTTATTTCAAACACACAAAACTGTTAAAAGTGTCAATGTTTTTATATATTTTAATTTTTCAGGTTTATCTTGACTAGTTTGGATAAAAAATTAAACAGCGGAAAAAATCATAGCCATTCATTGTTAAAAACTAAGATGATAATGAATTTTTTTAAATATTTGCAAATTCCAGGGGGCAAATGCTCCCTTGCCCCCTCCAGACGCCCATGGCTAACACAGCAATCTTTGTACTACAAGTGTAAAATAGAAATTTAGTTTAACATACGTTACAGTTCTTATTGTTAAAAATTGCAAATTGGTGACAACTGACAATCAAAATCTGCATAATAGAAAGGGTAGAAACCTCAATAAACGTCGATGGTGGAAGCTATCAAAATAACTTAACATTAATATGTTGGATGTGGAAATGAAGTGACAACAAGAGCAGTTTTAGATTTCGTTAAGTTAAATCAGTTTTCCAAGTTCACTACCGAGTGCCGACATGAAGACATCTAGCCTGTATACTATCTGTGTGAGAAATTTGATTATGCTTTGTTATAATTTTAAATTTTTTAAACAATATAGAAATGAATATGTTATAGGACTGAGAGAGATTTCATATTAAAAATTCAAATTAACTTACCAAGACCTAAAAATTCTTTGATAACGAAATTAGCGTTGTATACTATGGAAAGCAATAAATATACAGATGGATAAATCTTCTGCGGCGGAAGATACCGCCACAAAATAAACGAAAATTTTACTTCTGCGGCTGAAACCCGTTGTTGCGCATGCGTCACGCATGCGCCGCACATGCAACTTTAAAATATCTTAAAATGGCGGACGTGTGGCCAGTTCAAATCTTTCGCCGAGGATTTATCCTTGCTCAAATGCGTTACTTCCTATATATTGGCGTCGTGAGGGTCGTTTAGGGTCAGGGTTAGGGTTAGAGTCGTTTTTAGATAAAATGTGAAAATATTTCCGCCGCAGAAGGTAAGTTTTCGCGGGTGGCGTGGCTGCATTTTCCGCGCAGAAGCACCACGCATTGTTATTACATGGTCGCGATGTAGTTTTGTTTTTGGGTCGCCGCGGGGCCCCCTGTAGCGCGGGGCCCTAGGCACGTGCCTCGCGTGCCTAGGCCTTAAAACGGCACTGCTGCTTGGAAACCCTTAATAGGCAGATGGCATTGAATGAAGCCCAGAGAGTCATTGACATTGACATTCCACCAGATCCACACTTATAAGGACAGACGGGGTTTTTAAATCCGAACTCTGGTTCACCTCACATGATTACGATATATACAAACAGAACATTGGCCTACAGAGATATGAAGGCCTCTAAAGTTTAGAGACAAACGCCTGGGTTAGCTATTGCTCTGAAGTGATTTTAAGAACGAACAGGGTATTATAATAGTGATATAAAATAATAATAATAATAATAATAATAATAATAATAATAATAATAATGTATGATGATGATAATGATGATGATGATGATGATTATTATTGTTATTATAATTATTATTATTATTATTATTATTATTATTATTATTATTATTATTATTATTATTATTAGTAGTAGTAGTAGTAGTAGTAGTAGTAGTAGTAGTAGTAGTAGTAGTAGTAGTAGTAGTAGTAGTAGTAGTAGTAGTAGTAAGCTTAGTAGTATTATTATTGGCATTATTACTATCATAATCATAACAATAATAATTATAATACTAATAATTATTATAATGATAATAATGGGTCTTAAATCACGTCATTGGCTAAAAATCCCTGAACGTATCCATTTCAAAACTATCGATAAGCTACTACTCACTACAATACTCCCTGCCAAAGTACCTACTCAAACTCCAGCCACCCCGCTCTCCATCCTCCTCATATTTCACACTCACCCGTAACCCCCATTCACTACTCGCCTCAAGTGTCTCATCCGATCCCTATTGTACACCAGTATCTTCTCTGCACTGTTTTTTTCGGATGGCGCTATATAAATACGCTTTCGATTACGCTTCACGAGAGTTATTGAAAAGAGTTATTAGTTATTGAAAACAGTTATTGAAAGGAGTTATTGAAAAGAGTTATTGAAAAGAGTTATTGAAAGAGTTATTGAAAAGAGTTATTGAAAAGAGTTATTGAAAAGAGTTATTGAAAAGAGTTATTGAAAGGAGTTATTGAAAAGAGTTATTGAAAAGAGTTATTGAAAAGAGTTATTGAAAAGAGTTATTGAAAAGAGTTATTGAAAAGAGTTATTGAAAAAGTTATTGAAAGGAGAGTTATTGAAAAGAGTTATTGAAAAGAGTTATTGAAAAGAGTTATTGAAAAGAGTTATTGAAAAGAGTTATTGAAAGGAGTTATTGAAAGGAGTTATTGAAAGAGTTATTGAAAAGAGTTATTGAAAAGAGTTATTGAAAAGAGTTATTGAAAAAGTTAGTTATTGAAAAGAGTTATTGAAAAGAGTTATTGAAAAGAGTTATTGAAGAGAGTTATTGAAAAGAGTTATTGAAAAGAGTTATTGAAAAGAGTTATTGAAAAGAGTTATTGAAAAGAGTTATTGAAAAGAGTTATTGAAAAGAGTTATTGAAAAGAGTTATTGAAAAGAGTTATTGAAAAGAGTTATTGAAAAGAGTTATTGAGTTATTGAAAAGAGTTATTGAAAGAGTTATTGAAAAGAGTTATTGAAAAGAGTTATTGAAAGGAGTTATTGAAAGGAGTTATTGAAAAGAGTTATTGAAAAGAGTTATTGAAAAGAGTTATTGAAAAAGAGTTATTGAAAAGAGTTATTGAAAAGAGTTATTGAAAAGAGTTATTGAAAAGAGTTATTGAAAAGAGTTATTGAAAAGAGTTATTGAAAAGAGTTATTGAAAAAGTTATTGAAAAGAGTTATTGAAAAGAGTTATTGAGTTATTGAAAAGAGTTATTGAAAAGAGTTATTGAAAAGAGTTATTGAAAAGAGTTATTGAAAAGAGTTATTGAAAAGAGTTATTGAAAAGAGTTATTGAAAAGAGTTATTGAAAAGAGTTATTGAAAAGAGTTATTGAAAAGAGTTATTGAAAAGAGTTATTGAAAAGAGTTATTGAAAAGAGTTATTGAAAAGAGTTATTGAAAAGAGTTATTGAAAAGAGTTATTGAAAAGAGTTATTGAAAAGAGTTATTGAAAAGAGTTATTGAAAAGAGTTATTGAAAAGAGTTATTGAAAAGAGTTATTGAAAAGAGTTATTGAAAAGAGTTATTGAAAAGAGTTATTGAAAAGAGTTATTGAAAAGAGTTATTGAAAAGAGTTATTGAAAAGAGTTATTGAAAAGAGTTATTGAAAAGAGTTATTGAAAAGAGTTATTGAAAAGAGTTATTGAAAAGAGTTATTGAAAAGAGTTATTGAAAAGAGTTATTGAAAAGAGTTATTGAAAAGAGTTATTGAAAAAGAGTTATTGAAAAGAGTTATTGAAAAGAGTTATTGAAAAGTTATTGTTAGAGTTATTGAAAAGAGTTATTGAAAAGAGTTATTGAAAAGAGTTATTGAAAAGAGTTATTGAAAAGAGTTATTGAAAAAGAGTTATTGAAAGAGTTATTGAAAGAGTTATTGAAAAGAGTTATTGAAAAGAGTTATTGAAAGGAGTTATTGAAAGAGTTATTGAAAGGAGTTATTGAAAGGAGTTATTGAAAAGAGTTATTGAAAAGAGTTATTGAAAAGAGTTATTGAAAAGAGTTATTGAAAAAGTTATTGAGTTATTGAAAAGAGTTATTGAAAAGAGTTATTGAAAAGAGTTATTGAAAAGAGTTATTGAAAAGAGTTATTGAAAAGAGTTATTGAAAGAGTTATTGAAAAGAGTTATTGAAAGAGTTATTGAAAAGAGTTATTGAAAAGAGTTATTGAAAAGAGTTATTGAAAAGAGTTATTGAAAGAGTTATTGAAAAAAGAGTTATTGAAAAGAGTTATTGAAAAGAGTTATTGAAAAGAGTTATTGAAAAGAGTTATTGAAAGAGTTATTGAAAAGAGTTATTGAAAAGAGTTATTGAAAAGAGTTATTGAAAAGAGTTATTGAAAAGAGTTATTGAAAAGAGTTATTGAAAGAGTTATTGAAAAGAGTTATTGAAAAGAGTTATTGAAAAGAGTTATTGAAAGGAGTTATTGAAAAGAGTTATTGAAAAGAGTTATTGAAAAGAGTTATTGAAAAGAGTTATTGAAAAAGTTATTGTTAGTTATTGAAAAGAGTTATTGAAAAGAGTTATTGAAAAGAGTTATTGAAAAGAGTTATTGAAAAGAGTTATTGAAAAGAGTTATTGAAAGAGTTATTGAAAAGAGTTATTGAAAAAGTTATTGAGTTATTGAAAAGAGTTATTGAAAAGAGTTATTGAAAAGAGTTATTGAAAAGAGTTATTGAAAAGAGTTATTGAGTTATTGAAAGAGTTATTGAAAAGAGTTATTGAAAAGAGTTATTGAAAAGAGTTATTGAAAAGAGTTATTGAAAAGAGTTATTGAAAAGAGTTATTGAAAAGAGTTATTGAAAAAGTTATTGAAAAGAGTTATTGAAAAGAGTTATTGAAAAGAGTTATTGAAAAGAGTTATTGAAAAGAGTTATTGAAAAGAGTTATTGAAAAGAGTTATTGAAAAGAGTTATTGAAAAGAGTTATTGAAAAGAGTTATTGAAAGAGTTATTGAAAAGAGTTATTGAGTTAAAGAGTTATTGAAAGGAGTTATTGAAAGAGTTATTGAAAAGAGTTATTGAAAAGAGTTATTGAAAAGAGTTATTGAAAAGAGTTATTGAAAAGAGTTATTGAAAAGAGTTATTGAAAAGAGTTATTGAAAAGAGTTATTGAAAAGAGTTATTGAAAAGAGTTATTGAAAGGAGTATTAGTTATTGAAAAGAGTTATTGAAAAGAGTTATTGAAAAGAGTTATTGAAAAGAGTTATTGAAAAGAGTTATTGAAAAAATTGAAAGTTATTGAAAAGAGTTATTGAAAAGAGTTATTGAAAAGAGTTATTGAAAAGAGTTATTGAAAAGAGTTATTGAAAAGAGTTATTGAAAAGAGTTATTGAAAAGAGTTATTGAAAAGAGTTATTGAAAAGAGTTATTGAAAAGAGTTATTGAAAAGAGTTATTGAAAAGAGTTATTGAAAAGAGTTTATTGAAAGAGTTATTGAAAGAGTTATTGAAAAGAGTTATTGAAAAGAGTTATTGAAAAGAGTTATTGAAAAAAGAGTTATTGAAAAGAGTTATTGAAAAGAGTTATTGAAAAGAGTTATTGAAAAGAGTTATTGAAAAGAGTTATTGAAAAGAGTTATTGAAAAGAGTTATTGAAAAGAGTTATTGAAAAGAGTTATTGAAAGGAGTTATTGAAAGGAGTTAAAGGAGTTATTGAAAAGAGTTATTGAAAAGAGTTATTGAAAAGAGTTATTGAAAGGAGTTATTGAAAAGAGTTATTGAAAGGAGTTATTGAAAAGAGTTATTGAAAAGAGTTATTGAAAAGAGTTATTGAAAATTGAAAAGAGTTATTGAAAAGAGTTATTGAAAAGAGTTATTGAAAAGAGTTATTGAAAAGAGTTATTGAAAGAGTTATTGAAAAGAGTTATTGAAAAGAGTTATTGAAAAGAGTTATTGAAAGAGTTATTAGTTATTGAAAAGAGTTATTGAAAATTGAGTTATTGAAAAAGAGTTATTGAAAAGAGTTATTGAAAGGAGTTATTGAAAGTTACTGAAACGAGTTATTGAAAAGAGTTATTGAAAAGAGTTATTGAAAAGAGTTATTGAAAAGAGTTATTGA
>JACEVL010000600.1:655266-676251 GCA_020284085.1 Aporrectodea caliginosa
GTGCAAGGTTACGTATTGTTGTATCCTAGGCGTTTAGCTTCCTTTGTTTTCCGCGTTCTTATCGGAAGCCAGCGAGACCCGTCGTGATGTGGAGGCATAGAAGCTTAGCAACAGTAGTGGCTTTGGTTACATTTATGTATGGATGAGGAAGAAAGGCCATGGGCTGAAAGTTTTCTAATCGCATAAAAAGACGAGGAGCATGCTGCTGTGAGGTGGTCTATATGGGCTGTGAGTTTGAAATTAATCTGTACCACCCTCCACCTAACTGCATTTATGACAGTGCCAGTCCCAAGCCTGGAAAAAAGTAGGATGGCAACGCCAATCATCTTTGTCGTGAAAAACGTCGTTAAACAGTAACTAACCAACCAATTGCCATTGCAAATGTTTTGACATTATTGTTATACAGCCAACATCAAGTGAAAAATGTAAGAAAAATGTGTTCCTATCAAACCTTCTGGACCCTCCAATACGCTTCCCGGGTCTGAAAATCGTTCCTTCATTTTTAAATTTGCGTAGAACTGTTAGAAAACTTTTGAAGACAAGTGTTAAGAGGCTTCATATAATAAGCATAACAATAGCAATTACATCAATCATAAAATATGTTATTTATGTGGGTAGTAGAAGTTTCAGTTTAACGACCACTGTGCTAACAAAGATCATTAGCGTCGTCCTCCTCCTTCATCCAGGCTTGGGACTGGCACTTTATGTGGGCATAAATATTTATGAAGTTATAGGAAAAGAGATGATTATGTGGGCCATGTAATGGTGTTTTGTGAAAGATATTTTTCAACTGTTTCAGGGTGAAATCTGCGACTCAAACGAATTGTGGATTTGCCAGAAGGTGAGTAAATTAACCAACTTTAATTAAAGAAACCGTTAAAATTAATTAAGTCTGGTCATTTCAGGGTAGATCATATTCCATACGACCGGTAAGAATTGTAAAGCAATTCTATCGGTGAATGGCTTTTGATGCTACAAGATATCGTTAAACAGTGGATTATACTATGACTTATTATGACACCCTTAACATGATTTTAGCAGGGGCTATATATACCAAAAATACGCACAATTACAAATTTTTCTTTACAGCGTAGCCTATTAATACATTGCGTTAACCGAGGAACAACTAGTAAGTTTTGGATTTTGTGGACGATGGATATTCCAGAGGTCAGCGTGCTGCGTTATCAACTCAGAGTTCAGGGTTCAATCCCGCTAGGGCAGAAATCAGTACTTCAGTTGCGCCACATTGCCAACTCAACTGCAAAGAGTTGGAGGGTGAGACGGCAAGAAAGAGTACTGGCCACTCGCCCTCATATGCCGAGGCTAAGAAAATGAAGTTGCTAAAACTTCATACCTATGGCTGCCTCTCAGGCTATAGCTTGAGGGAAGTTGTGGAACTAGTAAGTAATTAAGTAAGTAAGTATGGTTTTAATACACCATTTGCAAACGCACCACAATGGGAAAACAGTTATATAATGATAATTGTTTTGCATGGTATTGTATTGTATTTAAAGATTTATATAGCACCTCTCTCAGAATAACTATTCAGACGCGCTCAGCACTAAAACCCGGGGGAAAAGAAACGTCTTTAAAGAACGAGAGACCAAAGAGGAAAAACTAGTCATTAGTTTAGCCCTTAATGAGGGGGGAAGGTCATTTCAAGTAGAGGGACCAACCACAGCAAATGCCCGGCGTTGAGCCAAGGCAGTCCTAGTCCTAGGAACAAAAAGATCCAGCCAATCAGCAGAGCGCAAGGAACGAGATGAGGTCGCAGATAACGGCTTTCGCATATAGTCAGAATGATACTTTGGGGCACTGCTCAGCTGCGCCTTTGAGACTAGAAAGAGGATCTTATAATGGATGCGCGCAGTGATAGGAAGCCAGTGCAAGACATCAAGCATAAATGTAGAGATATGCGAAAACGAGGGAGTCGGGCTATGAGCCTAGCTGAAGCATTTAAGACCGATTGAAGGGGAGAAAGACGCTGTTTCGGGAGGCCCATAAGAAGTGAGTTGCAGTAGTCAAGTAGGGAACAGATAAAGGCATGTACTATGGTGGTAAAGACAGAGGGAGAGACCGATCGTCTGATGGCTCTGAGACGCCTCCATCCATAATTACACACCTCTTTTCAGTGTGATATTCGCCCAATAAGTAAAAGCAGAAGAGTATAATATTATGTGCTTTTGGGTAAATACCGGTCCAGAGCTAGAATCACAGAGAGCAACGTCAACGGCCCTAGCATGGCCTAACATGATTGTCGTCAAACACTTAAAGCCTATGCCGTTTTGGGCAGTGCCAGTCCGAATCATAGATAAAGGAGGAGGGCGACACTAATGATCTTCGCTATGATAATTGTAGCGTCGTTAAACAGCAATGGCCTAAAAGGTCAGTTGAAGTCACCGTGAGGTGAGGTAAGGTCAACTCGACTTCAACGATTCGAGGTCGCATGTACATGTAAGCGCTTCAAAAGACATATAAACAGATAAACAGAAGATGCCTTTGGCAGAGACAGACAGACAGACAGACAGACAAAGAGAGACAGACAGAGAATGAAAGAGACTGTGAGAGACAGACAGATACAGAAAGATGGATATAAATAGAGAGAGACAGAGAGACACGGAGAGACAGAGAGACGGAAAGAGAAATGTTGAGGTAAACACACACAGCCATAAAGAGACAGAGAAAGAGAGAGAGAGAGTTAGAAAAGACACAGACAAAAAGACACAGACTGAGAGAGAGAGAGAGAGATATATATATATATATATATATATATATATATATATATATATATATATATATATATATATATATAGAAACGCACAGAGAGATAGAAAGAGATAGATACACGCAGAAACAGAGACAAAGAGAGACATACACAGAGAAAGACACGGAGATATCAACTCAGATCGACAGACAGGCACTCAAAGCAACAGACACACAGACTGAAAGAGACGGAGACAGACAGACAGACACACAGACTGAAAGGAGACGGAGACAGACAGACAGACAGACAAAGAAATGGCCCTTTAACAGAACAGCCTACCCCCCCCTCCCCCGGCCCTAATCACTGTCCCTAGGTGGCTGCATTCTGTCGCCACACACACACACAGTGGTAATTATAGCGACGGTTGGCGAATGTTGTCGCTGTGAGGCGCCACAATCTCTCCCTTCTGCCACCATTTGTCCAATTATGTCCAGTTATTCGCTTCACTGGTTCGGCGTCGTGTTTCCTACGTCGTCCGATAGGTGGCCTCGCTCAAACAACCACTGCTGCCATCTATTGTTAGACGCCAGACGTGTATACACTGTCTGTAACTCTCCATACGGTGTCTGTCTGTCTATCAGTCAGTCTATGTATCTCTCTGTCTGTCTGTCTCTCTGTCTGTCTGTCTTTTTATCTCTTCATTTGCTTAGTTATATCTGTATGTGTGTCTGTCTGTCACTCTGAGTGTCTGTACGCCTTTGTGTGTGTGTGTGTGTGTGTGTGTGTGTGTGTGTGTGTGTGTGTGTGTGTGTGTTTTTGTGTCTGTGTTTGAGTCTGTCTGTGTCCATCAGTGGAGGTTCAGTCTGTCGGTGAGTGTGTCTCTGTGTCTGTATATCTTTGTGTTCGTGTGTCCGTCTGTCCGTTTGCCTTTTTACTCTTCAACTAATCATAATCAATCGTAAACTCAGAACTTCTACAGCGCCCACAAAAGCGAAGTCGCGGGAACCAGCTTATTCACAGGCGCTCAATAACGACTTGGTTAGTTTCTGTTCAACGAAGCTGTGCAATAACGCCCTCCTCCTTTCGCCAGCTTCAGACTGGCACTACCAGAGTCCGGGTATCACCGGGTTCAAGCGAAATTGGACAGTTTTACTGGAACTAATCGGCGTTTGTGTGTTAGTTGAAGTTTAACGACACTGTGTCATAACAAAGATGATTAGCGTCGCCCTCCTCCTTTTTCCAGGATTGAGACTGGCACTACCGCAGATTAACTATACGGCTATAATCATTGAACACGACAGAATGTTTGGATGAGAGCAAACATACTGATTATTATTGTTTCGGCTTAACGACACTTTCATATCGAAGATGATTAGTGTCGGAGGCAGAAAGCAACCTCGTACTCCACGTTTAAATTGCGACCGAGCCACCCGCAGTAAAGATCCGAGAAATTAATCTCTGATAAACCGACCCGACCGGGAAGCGAACCCGGGGCGCCGGCGTGACTAGCAGGCACCAACCCACTCGGCCACTCAGGATCTCTAAACATACTGATTAGTCCAATGCTTGTTTATATAGCGTAGGCTGACATCGTTCTGAAGGTGTCTAAAGAGAGAGTTCTAACAAATCGACTGACGTATCTCAATTCTATTATTATTTTGTCGTTGGTTCGGTTAGCGTTAGTTGATGTTATACGACAATGTCATAACAAAGATGATTAACGTTGCCCTCCTCCTCCCATCAGAGTTTGGACTGGCATTACCACAGTTAATGTAGTAGAAGAGTTGGAAAAATTTATATTTTAGTGCGCATGTCAGCAGCCATGTTGGCTGCTGACATTTGTCTCTGTCATTTTGGCAGATTACTCAGTCTAGATGCAGCATTTGCTCGATGGATCTGGCGAGTTTGAGAATTACTGTTTGCCGAATCGGCGTATCGGATTTATTCCTTGTTTTCACCGCGGAGAAACTGCATTTAGGACGGTTTCGGTTGAAAGTTTCGTAACCTCTCCCGTGTCTGGAATGGTCCATCTACAGCACGAGGGGGGACAGGTTTCTGCAGACAGTAAAGCCTCAGTCCAAATGACCTACTTACGCCATCTTCTTCGGGCTACTTTCAACCCGGGCCAATGGATAGGCTGGTGTTTGGAGAGGGGCCAGATGTGCGGATACGATAACAACCGTTAGACGTTCAACCGAAACTTGTTCTCTGTGACGGACTATCTGGTGTGGTTCGAGAAATTTCCGGACGACGTCTGACATCATCCGACGATTCAACATCCGTGCTACAGAGACTCTAAACTGCCGACACCCATCAACTCTAGTTGGGAATCCGCTGGCTAGGATTAGCGTGTCTGCGCCAGCCTGCCACTGGTGACTCTTCTAGTTGCCTGAGCAGTGTTTATAATCTTGACAATGTCATCTGTTCAAAATGACACTTAACATCAGGAGACTAGCGTAGGCGATTTTCTTTTCTTACTTGTACTAAGTTGCGGTGTGTCAACTTATTTTGAAATTAAACGAATATCATCATCATCATTAACAAAAATAATAACAAAAAATTCTTATAGCAGCTGCTCACAAGATTTAAAGGTGTTTAAAGAAAACGCTTAAACCAATCGACCAATGATCTGACCCAACACGAGCCGCCTCTATAATTGCCTTAACATTAATGCACAAAGTTACTTCAACAGTCAACAGCCTAAAGAAAGGTAAATTTAATTACAAAAATTAATTAACGTTTGCCAGCGTTTAATAAAGAACACACTTACTTACTTACTTTAGGGTAAAGCCAATCAAGGTATCAAAGGGAAGCAATGTTAAAAGTAATATTGGTGCAGAATAGAAATAAACGAAATCAATGCACACTCCAAAATGCTCTCAGACGTTTTTATTCGATCCTTGTTGTCTGTCTTTTTTAGATAATGATGATGATGATGATGATGATGATGATGATGATGATGATGATGATGATGATGATGATGATGATGATGATGATGATGATGATGATGATGATGATGATGATGATGATGATGATGATGATGATGATGATGATGATGATGATGATGATGATGATGATGATGATGATGATGATGATGATGATGATGATGATGATGATGATGATGATGATGATGATGATGATGATGATGATGATGATGATGATGATGATGATGATGATGATGATGATGATGATGATGATACCAATCTTTTTATTTTAAGGTATCATGTATATGAATTTACCATCATTCCATGTTGCAAAAATTAAAACATATTAAAATGAAGTAGGCATTTTCAACAAGGACGATTATAGTAAAGATAATTGTTGATTTATCGTCAAAGTCAAACTGAGAGGGTAAAACACCTTTAAAACTATTCAATTGATCCTATATAGCCTATAAGTCAACTCCGTTTAATCTAAATATCCAGTCGCGTTTTTGCAGTACATTTTTCTACCAGCGACTTAATAATATTAATATTATTATTAATAATAATGAGCATTAATATTAATATTAATAATAATAATAGTAATAATAAATTATTATTACTATTATTATTATTATTATTATTATTATTATTATTATTATTATTATTATTATTATTATTATTATTATTATTATTATTATTATTATTATTATTATTATTATTATTATTATTATTATTATTATTATTATTATTATTATTATTATTATTATTATTATTATTATTATTATTATTATTATTATTATTATTATTATTATTATTATTATTATTATTATTATTATTATTATTATTATTATTATTATTATTATTATTATTATTATTATTATTATTATTATTATTATTATTATTATTATTATTATTATTATTTATTATTATTAATAATATTATTACTAATAATAATAATTAATCATTAAAAATTATTATTAATAATAATATTAATAATTACTAGTTAATGATATAAACCAAGAGAAGTGTCTGTCACGAAGAAAACATGTCAAGGTTATTTTAGGGTTACTTCAGGGTTATTTCTCTTATGTTTTCAGTTCAGGACGTTGAGCGCTTTTACCCGCAACAAACAATCCGGTTTCAGCGTTGCCTCTGATTTCTCCTCTACCAGAAACCCGATTCGGTTTTTCCTTGTCCTGTCGGATTGTTTCCTGAAATGTGAAGACAAAACAAACTATTGTTCTACGATGCTTTGTCTTTGACTTGGCGCCGACAAATCAGCTCACACGGTCCTTGAAACGCCTCGATGAAGTCGACATGGCTCGTTGATCACTGACTATGCATCGCTTGGCACAATGGCTCTGGTCCGTTGCAGTGGTTGGCTGCTGCGGTGGCAGACAATGGGTCGCTGATCAATTGTTTCGTTGTGTGTGGAACTGCGCGCGGTTCTTGTGTGACGGAGTCGCTGGCAGTTACAGGAAGCGGCGATCATGGGACGGGAGATGGAAGAAAGGGAGGAATGAGAATGAAGGCAATGGGAAAGAGAGAGAGAGAGAGAGAGAGAGAAAGAGAGACAGACAGCCAGACAGAGACAGACGGAAACAGAGACAGAGACAGAAACAGAGGCGGAGAGAAAGAGAGACAGACAGAGAGATAGAGACAGACAGACAGACAGACATAGAGTGAATGGCAGAGTCAGAGAGATAGGAACATTGGACAGAAAAAGGGAGAAAGGTAGACAGGCAGGGAGAGAGGGAGAAAGGGAGGGAAGGGTAGAGTAGGAGAGAGTACGTACTTGTACTGTTTGTGTTGCACTCGAGAGGAGAGACCTGGACCCCATGCTCAAGTGTAGAGCATAGGGTCCAGGAAGTCATGGGGAGAAATGGAGGGGATGGAGGAGGAGAACGAGGAGAATCGGAATAAGAGGAATGAATGGAGGATGAACGAGAGAATGAAGAGAAAGCGGAATGATCACAAGAGGAATAATGAGAAGAGGAATTGGGCAGAAAAAGAAGAAGAGGATGAAAGGAGAGAATTCGTAAAGTAGAAATTTGGAGAATAGGAATTACGGGGTAATTGAAATCGGGTATTTAGTTGTTTAGTTGCTGTTTAACGGTACTGTGTAATAACAAAGATGGTTAGCGTCGCCCTCCTCCTTTCTCCAGTCTTGTCCTGGCACCTTTAGAACACGGGCAGTTACGCAGATCTTATCACAGGGTGTTAATGACTGTCCATTTCTTTTGTCACAGGGTGTTCCAATGGTGGCATCCAGCCCGGTCCGTCATGACCCATCGGTCAGCGCCCAGATCGAAGTGCACCAGTACTCCCTTCCGTGGAAGGCCCTCGCCGAGTTCGGGGACCTGGAGATCATCGGTCGCCCGAGGGGCCACGGCCCACCACCGCCGCCTCCCACTCCGTCGGGTCCTCCTGCCTTCCAGCAGCTCGTCAACTCGTTCGGGGACCTTTCGGGAGACGATGATGACGAAACTGTCGTCTGCTTCAAGGAGTCAAAAGTCAACCGACTGCGCAAGACAACCGGAAACAACAACAGCAGCAGCAACAACAACAACGGCGCTCATAGTGACAACGGCGTGACAACTGCGTTTGCCCACCTGATAATGCAACAGCAAATCACCCAAATGTAAACAACTGACTGTAAAGAACAGAATAAAACAAACGAATGTAAATAAGAACCCAAATTTAACAACCAAAGTCAACGACCAACAGTGACGTCACAGCAAGTTTACCAATCGTGTCGATGACGTCATTCAACAGTGACGTCATGCTGAAGGGGAGTCGCGAATCTTTGACGTCACACGGGATTTCGATGCGTCGACGTCATTTCGTTGTCTTGGCGACAAGTAAAGAAATCTTGTCAATTCATGGATTATTATGTTGGCGACAAAATAAATATATCTGTGTTAAATCAAAGTGCAAGGCTCAGAATAGCAAAACGTTTTACGAACGTATGCATACATGTATGTGGATATGTATGCAATTATGTCAGTGTAAATATCTTGCGTCATCGAGTTCTGTATTACGTCATTTTAATTTATTACAGTTTGTTACGTTGCGAAACATATCTGTTCCGTTCGTTATGTTGCATTAATTTAACCAAATTTGCCCAAAATCGCGTCAATTCACGGCATTTGTGGAAATAACTGCATTCTCGGCAAAATAATGCCTACAATCATGGAATTCGTGGTTTCCGTGAATTCGTGAATTTCTGGCCTTAATGATTCGATATATCGTCGTTTCGCTTGAACAGCCAGAAGACCCGATGACGACAGCTCGAAGAGTTTTACAAATTTGAATATGTTATGTTAAATTATTATTATAAATTATAAATTATTATTAACAACTTATGTTATTAAGGTACAGTGAAACAGTTGCTGTTGAATATATTATGTTAATTATAATAACTTATATTAATAAATTATGTTAATAAGATAGAGTACAACACGGTGTAATATATGGTGGCACTAAAGACGTTTTGCCACCAATGACGCTACATAATTTAGATCTTTGGATCGTCGATGTACTGTTGTCATGGTAATTGAAACAAAGAGATTATTCAGATATTACTAAATTATTGTCGTATTTAATTTTGTGAAGAAGATTCGCAAACAAAACAACAATTGAATTTCGTTGTTTCTCCTTCATGATATTAAAATATAATCTTGTGTTTATAATGCGCATTTTCTTCTGTCGGCGCTTCTCACCCCCTCCCCCTCTAATTTCTATCAAACTTCAATTGCTGACACACACACACAGGCAGACAGACACACAGACAGACAGGCACACAGATAGACAGACAGACAGATAGACAGACAGACAGAGAGTGTGAGAGAGCAAGTAGAGAGAGAGAGAAATATACTGATAGAATGAGGCAGTGATAGACCCGGACCCACTGAAAGATACGCAGAGACGGAGGGACAGACGTACAGAGGGACAGAGACGGAGGGACAGAGGTACAGAGAGACGAAGGGATAGAGGGACAGAGATACGGAGGGATAGAGGGACAGAGGGACAGACGTACAGAGGGACAGAGGGACGGAGGGACAGAGGGAAGAGACTGAGAGACGGAGAGACAGAGGGAAGGATGGATAGACTGAAAGACGGAGGGACAGAGGGACAGAGAGACGGAGGCATAGAGGGACAGAGATACGGAGGGATAGAGAGACAGAGATACGGAGGGATAGAGGGACAGAGGGACAGACGTACAGAGGGACAGAGGGACGGAGGGACAGAGGGAAGGATGGACTGAGAGACGGAGAGACAGAGGGACAGAGAGACGGAGGGACGGAGGAACAGAGGGACAGAGGGACGGAGGGGCGGAGGGACAGAGGGACAGAGTTTCAGAGGGACAGCGGAAGTAGAGCTGCCTCCTTCAACAATGACCGCCGATCATTGATCTCTTTTCATTAAACTTGCACAGCATGCACACGCGAGCACCGACTGACTTCAGTAGAAAACGGACGATACACTTGTTACTCACAACAGACCATCATCACCTCAAGACATCGATGGCGACACATACACAAGCAGACTGAAAGACAGACAAACAGAGAGACAGAGAGACAAAGAGACAGATAGATAGATACAGACATAGATAGACAGACACGTAGAAAGATATGCAGACAAAGTCTACACGCACATAATGGTATACGACCTATATACACACTTAGGCAGACAAGGAAGCAGTGTGAGAGAGACACACACACAGACATACAGAGGGATAGAAATAGAGATAGAGAGGGATGCATATAGCAGGAGATAGGATTGAGGTATAGAGAAGTATAAAAGATAAAGATAGAGGGGATAGAGAAAGAGATAGAGATAGATAGTGAGCGATAAAGAGGGTTAAAGAGAGGGAGACAGACAGAGACAGACAGAGAGACGGAAATACAGAGAGACAGAGACACAGACACAGACAGAAACAGACAGACAGAAACAGACAGAGAGACAGAGTGAGAGAGAATGGAACAAAGTGAGAGAGAGAGAGACAGAGAGTGAGAGAGACAGAGAGAAAGAGACAGACAGATACAGACAGTGGCAGAGATACAGACAGAGATACAGACAGAGAGGCGGAAGTGTATGCATCGTAGATGAAGAAGACTCTCATGGCGTCTTCTGTTCGGTTTGTGTACCTCGCTGTCTTTCCCAGGCCGCCGCGTCGTCCGCCTCCTGCAGGTCTTGTTGAAGGCAGCAGACCGATCAAACACGGGGCTTTGTCGCCGCAGTCGACCAGAACGATGGTTCCGGTCGACCGACTGTGTGAAACAAACTGGATCGATCAAGTCCCATCCCACCACAGTCGACCACGCTTTCGATACACTCTTGCAAAGCACGTCCCTCCCACTCTCCACCCTCTCTGCCCTCCTTCCTTCCTTCCTTCGTTCACTGCCTGCTTGTCTTCCTTCCTCTTTCCCTGCCTTCCTTCTCCTTAAGTCCTTCCTTCCTAACGTTCTTCACTCCCTTATTCTTAAAAGGAAGAAGAGCGGTCCTTTAAGCCCGTGTCTCTCAAACGTAGGCCTATGCTGTGGACCGGTTACTGTTTCCCCATCCTTACAGTAGAAAAATTCTTTTCAACAACAGCTCATATAGCCTATATTCACTCATTCATTGGACTTATATACTATATAGCGCGCCTCCAAGATAACCTACTCAGAGGCGCTGCCAGCAGTGATATTTTACTTCTCAAAATAATTCCTAATTCAGTTTTAATTCAGTTCTGTGTCCTTGAATTTTACTTCTAATTCTAATTTTACTTTCTCAAATAATTTTACTTATCATTCCTATTTTAGTTCTCAATTAATTTTACTTCTTATTTTAGTTTTCCAAATAATTATTAATTTCAGTGCAGTAAAAAGTTTTTTAACATTACTATAAGATATCTTAAATTTGTTCAATTTCAAAAACACTCTCATTTCCGTAGATTTTTCAAGCGATTTCTTCGTCCATAAGTAAAAATTCCACATACAGAAAAAAATCTGTCCACAAAGGCCTGTGAGGCTGGAGCTGATAAAAGATCCTCTGCATTGGGTGCAATTTTGCTGTTTGAAGCTCGCCTTTCCTTCCAGAAAGCAAGAGGATCTGAGGATTCCTAGTATCGTTCTCCCTTATGTCTGCCAAATAACTTTTGACAAGATCTTCAATTTTTCTGACTTTGACAGAAACTGCTTCATGTCTTATGAGCATGTCCATTTTAGCTGATCGTATATAATACAGTATAAATAATATCCAGGAGGTCGTTGTTAGGTTGGTACGCAGGCGGGACATTTTTTAGACAACGAAGACCAAAGATAGTATATTACATAGAGAATGGTATGCGCAGCACCTTCATTTCAAGCAGAAGTTTTCAATGGATTATGTGTTTGGATCGCGTGTGATTTATTCGCCTTCATCTCAGCTTAAGCGCCACAAGAAGTAAAATGATTTTACTTCTGAAAATAATTCCTAATTTCCAGTGTGATTCTCCTTACAGATTTTATTTTAGTTATAGTTACAGTTATAGTTAATGGTTTTTTTATTTTAGTTATAGTTATAGTTATAGTTAGTATTATTTTTTAGTTATAGTTATAGTTATAGTTAATGGATTTTTATTTTAGTTAATTTTAGTTACTACTTAGTTACAATAATTAAGGTCATAAGCAAAATTGTGCGTATTAACATGCTATTTCACAATTTGCTTAGAGCTTTGAAAGCCTTTGAAGCATTGGTGCATTCCACTTCATGAATACACGACTTTCCAAAGTAACTGACAAATTGCATAATAAAAATATCGCATTTTCGTTTCCATTTATGTCGAATCGTCCATATTACACTTCCTATTTTTATTTTTTGTATTAACGAAAATAAAGATGAATTTTCGTTATTGTTATTTTCGTTATAGTTATAGTTATAGTTAATGATATTTTTAGTTATAGTTATAGTTATCGTTAACGAAATCATTTTATTTTCGTTAACGAACATTTTCGTTATCGTTATCGTTAACGAGAATCACACTGCTAATTTCAATCATAATTTTACTTCTGCAAATAATTCATAATTTAATTCCTAATTTAGTTTTTGAAGCCAAAATAATTCCTACTTTTACTTCTAATTTTCGTTAACGAAATCCTTTATTTTTACTTCTAATTTTAGTTTTCGTTAATGAAAATATCACTGGCTGCCAGCCCAACTCCGGCGATAAAGAAGTTTTCAGATGCTTATAAAAGGTGTAAGCTTATGCAGAGTCCCTAACTAAAGGAAGACTCAGCTTTATTCCACGTGGTTGGCCCAACCACTGAAGAGGAAACGACCTTGCGTCTTCGAAGAGGGTGCAAAGGGTAAGTAAGTAAGTAATATATTCTTTATTTAACCAATTGCATATCCGCACTCTGGTGTACATACGTCTTAATAACAAACAACTGTCAATAATTATGAGTACAACATTCTAACAATGGTGGTGGTGGTGACGGCGCTAGTTTGATTATTATTGTCAGTATTTTCATTATTATCATTTTTCTAAAATTATTATGAGTATTATCAATATCACCATCATAATCATCATCGTCGTCGTCGTCGTCATCATCATCATCATTATCATCGTTATTGAGATTTCATGCAACAATTAAACATGGAACCATTATATATATATATATATATATATATATATATATATATATATATATATATAGCATCGGTTACTTACTAAACTGCATTTCTGAATATCTGTATATTTGTCTGTCCCACTAAAATCTCGCAAATAAACAACCCTGTGGCGATGTGAAAGTTTCATAGAATTTTAGGTCAAGGCAACTAATGTCGTTTCATTTCCGAGATATGGCATTACATCAAAGGATCTCGTGGCCTTTGAAGTGGACGACTTTATTATTATAATTCTTATATTAATTATTTAATCATTAAATATGTCAGATTCATAAGTCTACGAACGAGTGAAACCGATAATTATATATAACATCGGTTGAAAACGTTTTATAGGTGTCTTAAACTTTCTTTTTGATGATAAATCTACCATTGCCCTTACTATAATAATTGTTATACATATATTTATTATACTCATTATACTTATACTTATTATTGTTATTATTATTATTATTATTATTATCATTATTATCATTATTATCATTATTAGTATTTTTATTATTATTATTATTTATTATTATTATTATTTTTTTTAGCTTTATGATTTATTATCTTTATGATTACTTTTCTTGAGACTTAAAAAGTTTCTGGAATGTTTGAATTTACATCTGGAGTTACATTAACATTATTATGCATCAAGTTATTAGTTATATAGATATTATTATTATTATTATTATTATTATTATTATTATTATTATTATTATTATTATTATTATTATTATTATTATTATTATTATTAATTATTATTATTATTATTATTATTTTTGTCATCATCATCATCATCATCATCATCATCATCATCATCATCATCATCATCATCATCATCATCATCATCATCATCATCATCATCATCATCATCATCATCATCATCATCATCATCATCATCATCATCATCATCATCATCATTTTTTAAATGGTTGTCATTTATTATCATGTGCTTAAACTACTGCTGCTGCTGCTTGCTGCTGATGAAGCTGCTGCTGCTACTACTACAATTACCACTACTACTACTATGCATGTATTAAGTGCCAATATATAATGACAAAGCATGAATCGCTGGCGCTGGGCAATTGTAAATGAAGGACTTGCTCAAGGCTCCTACACAATAAACCGTCTCAGAGGAGAAGGTTCGAACCCGTACTCTCCGTCTTACAAGGCGAGCGCTCTAACCAATCGGCTTGGTTCTATTCGTGGGAGAACACCGGATGTGCATTGGACACACGGCGGGTGTTTCACTGTGAAGCGCAAAGACCGACTCAAGGCCACCCCACGCAGCGCCAAATGCGTTTAATGCACTTTGACGGAATCACCTGTTGCAACGTCTAATGCATCTCGGCTAATGTCCCTCATGCAACGTCTCTGGTCTGCAGAGCGATGGGAAGGAGGCAGACAGGCAAGGAGGAAGGCAGGGACAAAGGGAGTCAGGGAGAAGGAGGCAGGCATCGACAGAGGGAGGCAGGGAGACGGAGGCAGGGAGGGAGGAAGGAAGATGAAAGTGAGGTAGATATTTGTATTAGACTGGGGGTAATGAAGGGTGGAGCAAAAGAAAGCGGAAGAGAACGACGGAAGAGCTTTAAGACGGTTGGTAAAAGGAAGCTTTCAGAACAATCTACTTAGTGAATTAGTAGCTTCTATTGCGCCTGCGTCTAATGCACAAGGCATCAACCGATGACGCACCAAAACCATTCGGTAATCAGCAAAATATTCGGAAGATCAATCCGTAAGACAGAAAGGTAGCCTATGATGGATACGCAATTTGAATTAGGTAAATTTTAGGTTGAATAAAGACTTGATTTTAAGCACGGTATCTTTTTGGCTGTTTTACTAACTATAATCCCTAATTTGAAGCAAATCCTTTGTTGAACATAAGGCCAATTCAAAGATTTTATGCACAGAGGCTATATGTTCATATTTTGATGCATTAGTTATGGCTCTAACCAAAAAGAGTTCATATTTTTACAAATTAGTAATAGTCTCAGCAAAAAAGAGTTCATATTTTTACATATTAGTTATAGCTCTAGCCACAAAGAGTTCATATTATGACGTTTAAGTTGTATTGTATTGTATTGTATTTGAACACTTGTTATAGCGCCCCTACCAGATTTCCCATTCAGAGGCGCTCCCGACTACTGCGCGAACGCTGAATCGGAGTTTCACGCCGAAGCGCATGAGCAATTGCGAGTGAAGGACTTGCCCAGGGTCTCTACGCGGCGACTTTGAGGTGGATTCGAACCCGCAACCCTCCAGCTGCACTGAACATACCCCTACACCACCGCGCCCCAGTTGTATTGTGATGTGTTGTATTGTATTGTATTGTACTCCACGTTTATAATGCGACCGAGCCACCCGCAGTAAAGATCCGAGAAATTAATCTCTGATAAACCGACCCGACCGGGAAGCGAACCCAGGGCGCCGACGTGACGAGCAGGCTACCAACCCACTCGGCCACTCAGGATCCTATTCAAAAAGTTACGGCCCTATTCAAAAAGATTTCTGAACTCTACGCCTGTACAGCTTCAGCATTCATGAGTTCGTGACACTAAACAAAAAGTCGGCAATCATCAGTATGCCTTCCACGGTAACAGGTTTGATGGGCCAATTGCTAATAAAATTGTGTCTCTAGACACCTTCAAATCGTTCCCAACAAAGGTTATATATGCCTGGGACATCACGATGCGTTCATATCCGATAACAGCATCAAATGACACCGAAAAGAGCTCAAATGGCCACCGAGAACAGCCTACATGGCCACCAAAAGGAGCCAACATGACCAACAAAAGAGCTGTAATATGCCAAAACTAATCTTTTCGGCGGAAACGGCCTTAATGGCCTCAGAAAGAGCTTTTATGGCCACTAAAAAGGCCTTTATGGCCATTCAAAAGAGCCAATATGGCCACTGAAAATAACTTATATGGCTATCAAAAAGAGTCTTAGTGGCCAATGAAAAAGAGCTTTAATGACCACAAAAAGAGCCTTAAAAGCCAAATTATAGACATAGGCCTAGTTTACCTTTTAATAGGAAGAAACTGAATTGAAATTAAGAAGATCAAACAGATGTTGATGCCTTAGCTAGGCCTACCTGGCGGATTAAAGAATTAATTTCAATTGATTTCATCTCTACTACTATACTAACCCAGAACCATCTGAAATAAACGCATTAAAACAAAATAAATCAAGAAACTGAACTGATTTCTTAAATAATCCTGGACATAATTATCCTCCATTACCTACTACCCTCTGTCCTATATACTTGTCACGATCTGCGCCCACGCTCACATAACCGTGTTCTTTCTAGATTTGATTCCTTCACCAGGCGCGGTTTCCTGGCTAGGATGTTGTACAGCTAGGCCATAGTGTTTTTTAGTTTACTATTTACTAACTTTTCCGCTACTATTTGATAACTTTGTATAACTTTGTATGTACAGCGCCGTGCGTTTGCCAGCGTTTAATAAAGAACACACTTACTTACTTACTTACTTACTTACTTACTTACTTACTTATTTACAATAACTGGATTTATTTGTTTATGACGTTCATCGGCCAAAGCAGCCATAAAATGTCGTTAAGCTTTCGTAATAATAGTAGAATAGATATAGCTCCACAACTAACAGTCCGCGCAATTTGTGCCAGTTAGTACCGGTCCAAATTCTGGGAAAAGGGTGAGGGCCACGTCAACGAGCCTGGTATAGCCAAAAGATGTCATTCTATCATACTGGAAATTATACTTTGAATGAAAATTGCCAATGGTCGAATAAATACAGCGCTCTTTTTAAACACCTTTAAAACTTTGTCAACCGATTCTATATAAAATGGGACATACCGGCGTAATCTATTAAGTGCGAATTGTGCGCCGAATACTGAAGCTCCCTTTGCAAACACATGTAAACATCGTCAACTGATTACAAGCATGGAACCCGACAATCTAATGGTCAGAACTCTGTGCCACTGCTCGTACTCGGGCAGTACCAGTCTCAAACCTGGTTGACGGAGGAAGGCGACGCTAATGACCTTTGTTATCACACAGTACTTTCATCCATCCTTTACTTCCATCCATCCTTTACTTCCATCCATCCTTCTGCCCTGGCACCGCGGAACGTACAAAGCAGCCTGGCTATTACGGACTTGATTTGATATAGCTCCAGTAAATAAGCTAGTCTCCCTGACGCGGTTTTCTTTGACCCTGAGAAATGTCGAAGATTTACATTTACGTTACATCCTTCTTTCCGTTTCTCCATCTTTCCACACTTCCGTTCTTCCAAACTTTCTTTCGCCACCTTCTCCTCGCCTCCTCTTCCCATTTCCTAATCAGCTTACTTCTTCACAAGTTTACCTACATAACACCATCCACATTGACACACCATCAAAGACACCGCGTCGCATACGACTCGGCCCAACAAAGATAATTGCATTGTCCGTGGCCAACGCCTGCGCTACGAACACACACGCGTAACAGCGAATATAGAGGCGCTGGATAAACAGAGCGGGAAACAGTTACGCCTGATTAACGCATTATTCCGTCACCCCTCGTGCCCAATAGACCGAGAGCGGAGCGCTACCCAGTGGCGCTCGGAGGCCCCTTCTTCAATCCGTTGGCAATCTTTGTCAAATTTGCCGACGTATCAGGGCGAGGGGTCGATTTCCCCGGAGACCGGAGCTATCCCGATAATCGGATCTCAGGCGACTGAGATGAATTAATCACCGCAATTGGCTCGACCGGGAACGCATCGTCCAAGACGCAAGGGCGTTGGCTGCGTTTGAAGAGTGGGGCGATATACTCTGTCGGTTAGAGGACTACGGGACAAAGAGATGGAGAAGAAGATGGAGAAGAAGATGGAGGAAAAGATGGAGGAGAAGAAGATGGAGGAAAAGATGGAGGAGAAGATGGAGGAGAAGAAGATGAAGATGAAGGAGAAGAAGATGATGATGATGAGCGCCTCTGAGTAGAGATCTTGAAGAGGCGCTATATAAATTCTCAGAATGAATGAATGATGAAGAAGAAGATGGAGATGAAGAAGGTGAAGAATAAGAAGAAAAAAAGAAGAAGACGATGATGATGATGATGATGATGATGATGAAGAAGAAGAAGAAAAAAGAAAAAGGAGGAGGAGGAGGAGAAGGAAAAGGGGAATGAGTAAAGAAGGATTAGAAACAGAGGGCGATGGAAATGGAGTTGGAGGAAGAGGTATTGAAGATGATATCGAGGAATTTATTATCGAATTTGTAGCAAATTGCATTCAGGACCACATCGATATTGGTCACTTTGAATAATTCTGTCGTTTTGAGAGAGACCTTGGAGGAGAAACGCGTTCGATGGAATTTGATAGAGTATAGGATTAAGATGGGAGTGCAATGCAAAACAATGCAAACACAATTCAATACAATGCAAATCAATGCAAACATTCCCAGTCAAAATATCTCCGTTAACTCTTCCCCATCCATCCAACCGCTCCACCTGATCATCCTCCTGTCTCAGTCTATTTCGACCACTCGTCACTCATTTCACGTTATATGTCACGTTATCCAACCGAACAATATCTACCGATTCACGAAAATTCTAGGACTCCCTTCCTCCCGAATTCCGTGGATTATCTGTTCCTCCATCATCATTGTCACCCTCCCTCCATCATCATTGTCACCCTCCCTCCATCATACGCTTCAGTTCTCCTGTATACATCACCTCCAGACATTCCTTCAAACTAAAGTCTCACCTGTTCAAGAATTCCTACCCTGACTCATCTTATCCTCTGCCTTCCAATTATTCTCGACCTAAACGACACCCGACTTCACAGCTGCTCTGCCTCCTCTCTTGATCTGGGGCGGGATTCATGAGATATGACTAACTCCTATTCATGGCTTAAATCTGGCCTATGCGGGAGTAGCGGTTAATTCGCTATTCATGAGACAGGCGCAACGCTCTACTCTGCGAATAAGGCTATTCCGACTCTGAGGTAGGAGTAAGTCCTCTATTCTCAGCTTAAAGGCGATTAACAAAATGGCGGCCGTCGTTTTTCGTTGCATTCGACGACGTTTTAGACACCAATAAGTGTTTAAGAGAATCTGTAATTAACTCGTTTCGTTCGCCAACGGCGACCTTTAAATTGCCTTTCATTTCGCCGTCACAAAATGTTAAAATTTGACGAGATTTCTGACGATGTTGCATTCGAAGTGCCGCATCTTTCCGTTAGGCATTGATCTGTCCCAACTTCACCGTAGCTCTTGCGCATGCGCGATCAACGATAACCACTAAAATATTGGGAAAACCCAGCGTAAGCGCACTTTACGCCCAGAGTAACTAATCGGCCTTCTACGCCTGTTTATGAATACCGACTACGAATAAGTTTTATTCAGAGAATAGTTATTCCCAGAGTAGGCGTTACACCCGGAGTAGCTTACTCCTGCCCCATGAATCCCGCCCTGGAAACCGGACTCTGACCTCCCTTTGGAAAGTCCCTCTGACTTGACTTCATCATCATCATCATCATCATCATCATCATCATCATTGTCACCAAACTCTTTTCTTTCTTAGTTGTGACCTACCTCAAGAACTTTCCTTATCTCTACATATAAATTGCTCAACGACTTCTAACTGTTTAAGAATTAAATTGACACAGTTCTTTGAATGTTTCTTTCTTTCTTCAAACACAGTTTAATAACAACAAACTCAACTCTTGCCTTAAAACAACTGTACTACACTGTATAGTTCAAATTCACTTTCATCAGCAATTTCTAAGTTTGGCGCGCTAACTGCACGTGTAGAGAATCTATCGTCAGCCAAAGTTTAGGCTACTTTAGGCCAAGCGCCCACGAGCCGACAGCGCAACTAAGGCCTAAGACTAAAACGCTTAACAATCGATACACATTATATATATATCAACCTAAGGCACACCTGTGCTCATTATATATGCAAAACATTAGTTCACATTACCTCCTTCCCTTTCTTTGGATTGAGCAAATTAAACTTAAAAATTTGCAAAATCATCTAAATTATGAAAATCGTACTAAATTATGCAATAAACTTAATACTATATAATACAGTAAAATAATCAATCTTATAATCTAGATAAACAATCTGCTACAACATTTAATCGTCCTTTCTTATAATTAACTTCTACATCAAAAGTTTGCAGTGCTAAAGCCCAACGCACCAGTTTAGCAGACTTAGACATAGATTCAGTCAGATAAGTTAAAGGATTGTGATCTGTAAAGATGTGAACTTTAGATCCAATGATTATCTCTTTTAACTTATTTAGAGCCCAAACAATAGCATAGGCTTCTTTCTCTACAGTTGCCCATCTCTTCTGGGTGTCAGTCAGCTTCTGACTTACAGTGTGATTTTCAGGGCAGATTCTATTTAGTTATAGTTATAGTTATAGTTAATGATTTTTTATTTTAGTTATAGTTATAGTTATAGTTAGTATTATTTTTTAGTTATAGTTATAGTTATAGTTAATGGATTTTTATTTTAGTTAATTTTAGTTACTACTTAGTTACAATAATTAAGTCTATAAGCAAAATTGTGCGTATTAATACGCTGTTTCACAATTTACTCAGAGCTATGAAAACCTTTGAAGCATGGGTACAGTCAGCTTCATGAATACACGAGTTTCCAAAGTAACTGACAAATTTCACAATAAAAATTTCGCATTTTTCGTTCTCATTTATGTCGAATCGTCCATATTGCACTTCCTATTTTTATTTTTTCTATTA
>JACEVL010000601.1:0-92486 GCA_020284085.1 Aporrectodea caliginosa
ATAGCTGATGTGTAGCTCTATCTTCCATCTTTCTGGCTGTTTGCCACTGGGTACATCTATATCTCGGCAAGGACTCGGTCATCTACCAGGCACTTTCCTTGCACAAGCGGATCACGTGTAAGTGGTATAGTTGGTATATGAACATCAGAGGCTTTAAGGGACGCTTGATGTCCCATTTTCCAAAAGAGTCACAAGGACAGACGATGTTGAAAATCATGTCTCATTAAAGAACACTGGGAGAATGAAAACCGGAAACCACATCCCTGTCTATTCCAAGCACGATGCAAACAAAAACGAAAGAAGCTAACGACTACTCAGAGGAGTGTCCCGTTTGGCAGGAGAGGTAGCAGGGCTTTTTCAGTCGTCAACTAGCGAAACCTCTGTCCTCAAACAATATCATCTGAGGACAGACACTTGGAACATTATACTCGAACAATCCAATCCAAAGAACTAGGAAGTTTACAAAAGTAATCAGTGAAATGAGAAGACGTAGATCCTGGGTTCGACAGAGGTCAGATGGAAGGATGATGGGCACTTCACCAGTGATGGAGTATGGGCTATATAGGCTAGCCCAAACTTTTCAGTGTCACGGACAAGCAGAATTAGTTTTTCAGTGTCACAGAATGGCAGGTATTTTCCCAATGAAGCAGGACCGGTGCCAAATTTATTAATTATTTATGTTTTTCGATCACCTAAAATATGTATTAAAATTGATTAAAATACATGCTTATCCAATTCTATTACTCCATTGCTAGCCTAATAAGTGTTGTTTGTTGTGACTATGAAAAAATATAACAGCCATTTCTTGATTCTGAGACAATGTGCAGGTCTGGTAATTCTGTACGGTGGAACAGATTATAATTGCCATAGTATTGGAAGCGCTTAAAAAAGGATGACGAAGTAAAGACTGACGCAGTCATATAAAGGCCATAAGATTTGAAGATGACCAGGCAATGGTAGAAGGTATAGCAATGGGCAAGAAAGCATTCCGAAAGAAAAGAGAGCTCCACTAGAAACACTGTTCAGTTAAATATGGATTAGGCCTACCACTCTTATTCTCAAAGTGCTATACACTATAAATAACAGATTTCTTGCTGGTTTGATTTCACTGACATAATGCCATAGTCATAACTTCAAATAATCAACTTTCTGTATAAACCAATAATAATTTATTAAAATGATAAGTTACGTAAAATATATGCAGAATATAAAATTAAAATTGAGCGTACATTATGGTCATTCAAGTCACTTCATCAACAGACACTTCGTCTACCGACATTTCGTCTACAAGTGTATCTGTATCCACTACGGCTAATCAACAGAGGCCGCTTTCTTATAGTTTCGCTAAAACGTGCTATATATTCTCAGGAATCCAGCTTGTAATTACTGAAAAGATTATTTTCATAAATCCAACTTCTATTGAATGGAAACTTAGTTTCATCCATGCATCCAGCTTGGTTTCCAGCTTCTATTTACGGGAAAAATTATTTAGATCAATCCAGCTTCTATTTCAACACAGGAATGTTTTCATCATCCCCACTTCTATTTAGGGAAACCGTTTTTTTCATCAATCCAGCTTCCATTTTAAAGTGACAATATCAAATAACTTTGTAGACGAAAAGTCTGTAGATAAATTGTCGTGACACCCCAAAAATCAACCCAAACATAAAATTATGTATAAGCAACGGCAAAGCGTAAGATTGCTTAAATGCCCGACCTTACATTACTTATTCCACTTATTGGTCAACGCATGTTGACCAACGAGTTAAAAAGAACGAAATAATGTGGCTCCATGCGCTTGGCTTTCGAGTGGCGCTTTAGAAGTTTGGAGATAATGATTACGATTAGGACATCTTGTGGAGGGATGACTTTCCATCCATTGTCAGCGGTAAAATAGAATAATAAATTATTATATTGAGCTCTAATCCTCTCGTTGTCATTTATTAAATGTGTTTGTCCGCTAAATTATAATTATGTATAGAGTTTATAATCTAACCACGTTTCGCTGTAAATCGAATTTCCACATAATCTAGTTCATGGGTTCAAAATGGTGAACGATGAAAATGTTTCACGACGATGACTGTAGGTTGGATATCTTGAGTGTATCCTGTCATCTGGCGAATAAATGTTGCCGTGCTTCGTTGGAAAGCATTCGCTAGATGACAGGCTATACTTTCACAAGATCCATATCAATTGTCATCGTCGTGAAACACTTTAATTGTTCGCCATTTTGTGCTGATGAATGTATGATCCAGACTATGCGAAATTCGATTAAATGTCAAACCTGGTTAGATTCTCTGTGCATATAATTTAGTGGACAAGCACATTTACCTAATGACAACAAGAGAATTGCTAATATTATGATTTGAGCTTAATGTTTTATTATATTGATTGGACAGTTGTTCCGACGAACATTAGACCACTAGATGTCGATGGACGCAGTTTATCACAATTATAGGTAAGCAAGGTCGCTACGCAGTGGCTAAAGGTAGATTCGAACCTGCGACACTCCGGTTAAATGAGCATCTGAGCATACCGCGGACGCATACCGCGGTATTTTGGTAAGTGCAGTTTAGGTTGCTAAGTGTAAAAGTGCATTTTAGCGTATTTTATTGATAGTGGATGTAGACGTGTATTTTAGCGTATTTAATTATTTCAATGACTGTCGCGGTCGAGCCTCTCGATCACGACAACGAACAAACGAAGGAAACTTAAAAGATCTTTATTAACAGAAAGAATCAATTAAGTCAAATTTAAGTCAGCCCGTCAAATATCACAATCGCAGACAGCACACAGGTTGGCTGGTCTCGATTGAACTTCAATCAAATATCGTTACAAGAACACTTCTTCAACGTGCATAAATCTTCGTCAACTGGCTTTCTTTGTACACACACTGTATCTTATATATAGGGTTCTGATGGATTCTAGAAGGTTCTATGACGTCATCGTACTTTTCCCTGGAAAGTCCTGTAGAACGCGTAGATTATTGATACATGCATTGGTCCGCTATTGACAGTCCGTGGCAGAATTTTCCCTTAGCTGTAAACAATGTTGTTGACGCACAGCGGGTATTTTCCATAGCTGCACGTATCAGCGTAGACCACGACATTCCCTCCGCCCTCAGATGATGACACGTCTTCAGCACCATCTCGAACGGGTCATCACGATCAAGCTGAGTCGTCGGATCCCATCTCGTCATAACATGTACAAACAAAACAAAACACATCATTAAATCAACTTATCTACACAGTTTTCGGGCTCGATCCTCGGGTGTCGGGCTATTCCCCTTTCCCTCATGTCCCGAGTCACAACCGAGAAAGGAAATCAGCTACCGTGTTCTGACGCCCAGGACGATAACGGAAGTCTACGTTAAATTCCTGCAATGCTAATGCCCAACGAGTCAGTTTCGCGCTCTTGGGGCTTGCATCCGTGAGATAAGACAAAGGATTATGATCCGAATAAATGATTATCCTTGATAAGAATATCCACGACCGGAATCGTTTAAGTGCCCAAATTACTGCAAAAGCTTCTCTCTCAATTGTAGACCAATGCATCTGTGTGTCCGTGAGTTTAAGACTAGCAAAAGCAATTGGTTTTTCATGACCTTCTTCGGTCCACTGAAACAAGCAACACCCGACCGCGGTGGCACTTGCATCTACACTTAAACCAAATTCCTTAGTGAAATCAATGGTATGTAATTGTGTAGCTTTTCTGAGATCATCTTTTAACTTATCTAGTGCCTCTTGATGCTTTCGCTCCCAAGGCACTTTCGTAGGCACGTTATCTCGTGTCAAGTCAGTTATTACTCGTGCTTTCTCAGCGAGAGCAGGTATAAAATTTCTAAAGTAACTGAAAAAACCCATAATCCTTCTAACGTCCTTTTTTGTCGTCGGAGGTTGGATATCATTGATCGTAGCGATCTTGCCTGGATCAGGTTCGATACAACCTGACCCTACTATATGGCCAACAAACTTTATTTTGTTCTGTGCAAAATTACATTTCCTTAAATTCAAAGTAAGTCCTGTCTCCTCAACAGTTTGCAAGAATTTCTCTAGATGTTCCAAATGGTCATTCCAATTCATTGAAACCACTGCCATGTCATCAACGAATGGTTCGGTAAAACTTCGGACTGGATGTAAAACTTGGGTCATAGCACGAATAAAAGTATTGCTAGCGGATTTGAGTCCAAACGGCATTCTTGTGAACTCAAAAAGTCCTGCATCACATACGAATGCTGTAAGCCATTGATGTTCTTTCCGAACCGGGATTTGCCAATATCCTGATTTTGCATCGAAAACACTAATGAACTTTGCCCGTCCCACCTTCTGTAAGACGTCAGCAATGTCTGGGGTCGGATAACAATCACCTAGAGAATACTTGTTAACATGGCGATAATCGATTGCTAGACGAACGCCATTTTGACCCTTGGGTCCCTTTAAAACGCAAACTACCGGACTGGCCATTTCACTTTTCGATGGTCGAATTATGCCTAAGGACAACATTTCTTCTATCTGGCGTTGCACTTCAGGTTTAAGTAGCTCCGGGACCTTATATGCCTTTAAACGCTTAGGAGTGAAATCAGGAGTTATTTTGATTTCATGTTCTAATACTGGACAGTACCCAGGTTTATCCACGAATACTGCCGAATGTCGATCCAAAACCTCAAAGAGTTGCTTTTGTTCCTCTTCTGACAGATGCGCCATGATCAAAGGATCAATACGCTTACTCGGGCTCACTTGTTCACGTTCTTCCTGATCTACAACCTCTACTACACCAAATTCCTCATCTTGATCAACAATTATTGAACAGCTATTAATCATTGCTTGTTCGAGTCGTTCATGGTACCGCTTGATCTTATTAGCGTGTAAATGTCTTTGTTTTCCCTCTATTTCTACTATATAGGAATACGGGGATTTAACTCTGACCACGGTTGCAGGTCCTTGCCATCGACTATAAAATTTAGAACTACCAAAATCTGGTGCTAATACTGCTACTTTATCTCCAACTTCGTATTTTCTGTCAGTACTGCGCAAGTTATAATAATCTGCATACCGTTTCAATTCTATATCACTATAGTAATCCGCATAAGCTTTCGCAAATTCGAGGTTTTCTTTCAGTGATTGGAGGTACTCTTCTGGTGATTTACCTAAGTTAAGAGGTAATTTCCGTTCGCCCGCCCATGATTCCTTCAACACACTAAGTGGACCACGAGGAAGAGTTCCATA
Source organism: Aporrectodea caliginosa (assembly GCA_020284085.1). Classification (NCBI taxonomy): domain Eukaryota; kingdom Metazoa; phylum Annelida; class Clitellata; order Crassiclitellata; family Lumbricidae; genus Aporrectodea; species Aporrectodea caliginosa. The sequence goes on from JACEVL010000601.1 coordinate 5,226, forward strand.
AACCATAGTGAAAGGCGAGATATGAGTCGTGCCTGAGGGTTTTTCTCTAAGGCTCCAGAGAACGAAGGGTAGCAATTGGTGCCATCCACGAGGATCAGATTGAGCGAGTTTAAAGATCATGGTTTTCAAGCTCTGGTTGCATCTTTCAACCAATCCGGCTGCCTCGGGATGTCCAGGGGTATTGAATCTGGGACTACAACCCATTCGCTGCAGGAATTCCTTCGTCAAACGGCTAGTAAAGTTGGTGCCACAATCCGAACTAATGATTCTCGGAATAGAAAAAGTTGTGAAAACTTGCAACAGAGCTTCACAGACTCCCTTTGCGTTCAACGATCTAAGGGGATAAGCCATCGGCCAACGAGAAAATTTGTCCACCAGAACTAAAGCATAATTGTACTTAGGTTTCGATTTATTAGATTCTCCAGTCACTACCATAGGGCCAATACAATCCATATTTAGATGGTTAAAACAGAGTTCATCCGCCCTCGGAATAGGAGTAATCGGGACTCGATCTGCAACTTTAACTGGAGTTCTAAGTTGACAAATTTGACAAGATGCACAATACTCGCGAATTCTCTCATCCATTCTCGGAAACCAAAAGTTTAATTTGATCCGGGCTCTCGTTGCCTTAAAAGCCATATGCCCAGCACATGGGGCATCGTGTGCTACTCGCAAGACAACCCCAATTCTATCTTCCGGTAGACACAATTGATTTACCTTATGTCCCATAATCTCCCCTTTATGGTACAAGAGATTATTGTCTGTAAAGAAATTATTTTTATTCTGGTTCGCTTGTTGCCAGCAAGGTTTAAGATTGTGACAATTTTGTTGCTCTCGCAACAAAGTATCATTATCCGCTTTTTCCTCACCAGATTTAAACTCTGTCGACTCAACATCAAGGAAATTATCTGAATCATCAACTGGTTGCTCCTGGGAAGATTCATTCACTTCCTCATCCTTAACGTCTGACTGCAGGGATTCGTTGTTGTTATCCTTCTCAATATTATCTTCCTTTACCTCTTCATTTACCTGTGCTGATCGATCTACACCAGCCGCCATCACTACATATTCCGAACTCTCCATTAATAGGTCTACAATATGGGGTGTTAGAATAACCCGTTCATTTAGTTCAGGGACTACAGCAAACATGACGCACAAAGATGGCGCAATATTCGTCGTTCCTTCCGATGGATTAGCTAATTTCAATTGTAGGTATACCACATCTGCCTTACATCCTTCTCCCTGAAAACCGATTATGTTAATCCGTTTAATCACAGGCAAGTTCAGTGACTCAATTAACTTCTTATCAATACAACAAATTTCCGCTCCTGAATCAGATAACGCTGGTTGAGAAGGGAGATCTTCAATCTGTACATTGATATACGACCTCTCATGTAGTCCATCAATACTATTATCATATACTCTTACCGCAATTTCCGATTTTACTGGTTCGAGGTTGTCCAATAAATTCCCTTGCCTTACCTGTTCAGATATCTCATGCGCCACGTTGACCTTCTCCACCAATGAGTCGATCACCTCCTTAGTTGGGTTCCCAACCATACAAGCACCCACCTTTTTATAACTTCGATTGGTCGGGCACTCCTTTGCCCTATGACCCTTCTGATGACACAAGAAACAGAGACCCTTCACCTTGGCCTCCTCCTGAGACATCTTCACACCTATCTTGGCTTCACCCCTTACTTCCGGTCTGAAAGACTTAGGTTGAGCTGTCTGGTTATTGACTTGGACTTGTGGTTGACTTCTCGTCCAATTGTTATACTTCGGTGTCGGATGACTACGGTACACCAAGTCACTCCCACCATCATGTGACGCTACATAAATGTCAGCTGCATTAGCTATACCTTCACAGCTCAACCACTCCTCTTTTTCTTGGGCCAAGATATAATCCAAGCAAGCCTTCGACAAGGACTCCTTGAGCCGATCCGCCACCAGTAAACTTACAAGTTTATCAAACTCGTCAGTTATCCTTCTGCTTTTCAGATAATACATAAGAGCAACACGCAATTTGGATGAATAGATCGTAAAAGATTCGTCCGATGCTTTATGCATCGTCCAAAATCGGGCTCTAAGGGTTGAAGGGCTTATCTTAAATTCCCTTAGCAAAAACTCCTTCAAGAATTTGTAATCATTGAGCTGTTCCTTAGTTAGGCGCATAGTTAATGCCTTAGCTCTTTCACTCAAATTAGCCAACAATAATTTTGCTCTAACATCTTCATCCACCTCATACACATTAAACAAACCATCCAAGTGATCAAAGAAACCTGGAATTTCTATAGGGTCGGAGGGGAATTTCCAAAGAACATTCTTAAGTGCATCACTATAACGCTTAGTGCGGCTTGCTAAAGAATTTCTAATAGTTTGTTCTTCCATCTTTTCCTTCTTCTCCCTTTCTTCCTTCTCTTTCCGTTCCTTCTTTTCTCTTTCATCCTTCTCCTTCTGTTCCTTCTCCTTCTGTTCTTTTTTCTTTTCTTCCTCCCTTTCTTCCTTCTCCTTCTTTCTCTTTCTTCCTTCTCCTTCTGTTCTTTCTTTTCTTCCTCTCTCCTCCTTTCCTCCCTTTCTTCCTTCTCCTTCTGTTCCTTCCTTTCTCTTTCTTCCTTCTCCTTCTGTTCTTTCTTTTCTTCTTTCTTCCTCTCTTCCTCCTTCTGTTCCTCCCCTTTCTTCCTTCTCCTTCTGTTCCTTCCTTTTTCTTCCTTCTGTTCCTCATATTTACGGATTTCGAACTCCAGACGGCGCTTCTGCAGTTCGTAAGCGGTCTCTTCTGGAGATGCTGGACTAGCCTTGAATTCTTCTTCCTTCTTTCCTATCTCCAAGGCCCATTCTTCCATCAATGTATTCCTATCCCAAGTCATAACCTCATCTTCGTCCCTTCCTGCCTTTATAAGATACATCCTAAGGCGCTCAGACGACCTTTTATGAATGTTCGCCTGCATCTCTGCTGTCAACGCTTCCATTTTTACAAACAGTCAATCAACAGTAGACAACAAAGAAACAGACACCACGCAGGAGACACGCTACACAAAAAGAAAATTCCACACAAAACAAAGTGTGACTACGCAGTAATTCCACACCACGCTAACTACGCAGTAGCCAAAGAAGTGCACTCGCCAAGTATGCAAAAGCTACACAAGCTCGCGCAAGCCTGGCCTCGATCCTTACGATGGATCAAACTACAAAGAAACAATCAGCAGAAAATAGGAAAGAAAGACAATAGCCGCCCCCAACTCGGCTGCAACTCCACTCTCTTCTCTCCTTCCCAGCCCCGACAACACCCAGGATCTTACCCGTATGTTGACTGCTGTCTTCTGCCGTCTCAGCCGAACGACGCGCTTCGTCCGTCAGCTGTCGTCTGCCGATCACCCGTCTTTCACGGTAGAAAGGCGTCTCGATCCGTTCACTGTCTGAACAGACCGTCTCTCCGGGTTGACTCCTTCCTCCGCCGGTTCGTTTCTTCTTCTTCACCGGATCCAACACCGATGATCCCGCGCTGCCACCAGAAATGTCGCGGTCGAGCCTCTCGATCACGACAACGAACAAACGAAGGAAACTTAAAAGATCTTTATTAACAGAAAGAATCAATTAAGTCAAATTTAAGTCAGCCCGTCAAATATCACAATCGCAGACAGCACACAGGTTGGCTGGTCTCGATTGAACTTCAATCAAATATCGTTACAAGAACACTTCTTCAACGTGCATAAATCTTCGTCAACTGGCTTTCTTTGTACACACACTGTATCTTATATATAGGGTTCTGATGGATTCTAGAAGGTTCTATGACGTCATCGTACTTTTCCCTGGAAAGTCCTGTAGAACGCGTAGATTATTGATACATGCATTGGTCCGCTATTGACAGTCCGTGGCAGAATTTTCCCTTAGCTGTAAACAATGTTGTTGACGCACAGCGGGTATTTTCCATAGCTGCACGTATCAGCGTAGACCACGACAATGACTTTCATGATAACTGAAATGTATCCAGCTTCTATTTAAGCAATATTCTTTACATCAATCCAACTTCTATTTAAGGTAACATTATTTTCATCAATCCCACTTCTATTTAGCAAGAATTCTTTTCTGCAGTCCAACTTCTATTCGACCAACGCTGATTCGCCATGAAATCGCGTGTCATTTACGACGCCAAACTACACGTTTTTTCATCAATCCAGCTTCCACTTTAGCAGATAACTCCTTTCATCAATCCAACTTCCATTTGGGCAAAGAATTATTTTTATCAATCCAGCTTCCATTTACGCAAACACATAAGAGAAATAATAAAATACGCTAAAATACTTGGCCGAAATCATCATGGGTTTAATACGCTAAAATGCACTTTTACCATTATTTTATATAATCAAATTCATGGAAGCTGGATTGAAAAAAGAACTTGTTTCCCTAGTTGGAAGTGGGATTGGTGAAACCATTTACGTGTTTAAATAGAAGCTGGATTTATCGAAATAATTTTTACCGTAAATAGAAGCGGGATTTAACTAAGTTTTTCACGCAATAGAAGCTGGATTTGTGAAAATTATTGTGGTAAAGTCGTAGTTTACGTTGCTAAATTATTTGATATTGTCACTTTGAAATGGAGGCTGGATTGATGAAAGATATTGTTTCCCTAAATGGAAGTGGGATTGATGAAAACATTCCTGTGTTCAAAATTGAAGTTGGATTGATAGAAATAATGTTTACCGTAAATATAAGCTGGATGGATAAAATTAAGTTTTCGATTCAATAGAAGCTGGATTGATGAAAATAATTGTTTCTGTAATTAGAAGCTGGATCCGTGAGAATATATCTTTGCTTAAATAAAAGTTCCATTGATGAAAAATATTTCTTTCATCAAATAGAAGTTGGATTGATAAAAGTAATTTTTTCCAATTAAATGGAAGTTGGACTGATGAAAAAATTTCTTGATGAAGTGGAAGCTGGATTGATGATAGTTAACATGCACATAGATAGACTGCTTACTTACCAACGTCAAGTACGGCATTGAAGACATTAGAATAATTTAGCAACGTAAACTACGACTTTACCATTATTGTTTCCGTAAGTAGAAGCTGGACCCATAAAATAGTGCTTAGCTTCAATAAAAGTTCCATTGATGAAAAATATTTCTTTGGTTAAATAGAAGTTGTGTAATTTTTTTCCTGAAATGGAAGCTGGATTGAATAAAAAATATTTTTCTATGAAATGGAAGCGGGATTGATGATAGTTATCATGGACATAGGTACACTGCTTACTTACCAACGTGAAGTACGGCATTGAAGACATTCACATAATTTACCAACCTAAACTACGGGATAACCGCAAACCGCTACATCACTGCCTCCCATAAGACTTAATGAATGATCATAATGTACCTACAGGGAGATTGTTGATAGGAAATGAGTGAATTAAATAATTATGATTGAAGCTATACCGTAGTCTACATTGCCGTACTTTACGTTTTGAAGAACGAGTGTCCCTGATAGCTGTCATCAATCCAGCTTCCATTTAAGCAAAAATTATATTCATCAATTCAATGTCTCTTTAAGAAAGAAATTACTTTTCATCAATCCCATGTCTATTTAAGCAAACAATATTTTTTTCAATCCAACTTCTATTTAAGCAAAGAATTATTTTCATAAATCCAACTCTTTTTACCAAAGCAATTATTTTAATCATTACAGCCTCCATTGAAGCAAAGACTTAGTTTCATCAATCCAGATTCTATTTACGGAAACAATTATTCTATCAATCCGACTTCTATAAATTAGCAAGAAATCTTTTCGACGATCCAACTTGTGTGCAACCAATGCTGAGACGGTTCCACGACAACTCGTCGAACGACATTTCGTCTACGACACTTCGTCTACAGACACTTCGTCGAACGACATTTCGTCTACAAAGTTATTTGATGTTGTCACTTTAAAATGCAAGCTGGATTGATGAAAAAACTGTTTCCCTAAATGGAAGTGGGATTGATGAAAACATTCCTGTGTTGAAATAGAAGCTGGGATTGATCGAAATAATTTTTACCGTAAATAGAAGCTGGATACCAAGCTGGATGCATGGATGAAACTAAGTTTCCGTTCAATAAAAGCTGGATTGATGAAAATAATCTTTGCAGTAATTAGAAGCTGGATTCCTGAGAATATATAGCACGTTTTAGCGAAACTATAAGAGAGCGGCCTCTGTTGATTAGCCATTATGGATACAGAAACACTAGTAGACGAAATGTCGTTTCGACGAAATGTCCGTAGACGAAGTGTCGTAGACGAAATGTCGTTCAACGAATTGTCGTGACACCATGCTGAGACCTATGCAAAATTGATGGAAAATAATTAAATATGCTAAGATGCAGGTCTACTGAAGTCGGATTGACGACAATAGTTTTTGCTTAAATAGAAGTGGGATTGATGAAAAGAATCTTGTTTAAATAGAATTTGAATTTATGAAAATCTGATTTAAATAGAAGTTCCATGGATGAAAAATAATTTCTGCTTAAACAGAAGTTGGATTGATTAAACGAATTCTTCATAAATAGAAGCTTCATCAATGAGATGGTTCTCGCCAAAGTAAAAGTTGGATTGATGATAAATAATAATTAATTTTACAATTGGCTAATAATTAAATATGCTAAAATGCTTTTACCTGTGAGATGTCTGTTAGTAAAGTAATACGCTTTTACCATAAAGTGATGTAATTTTGGCAGTTAAGCAAACTTACGCTCTCAAATTACTTCTACATTTAATCATAATATACATAATGTAAGTGTTGATCTTTGGTACTTGTTCTGTGGAGAATGGTCATATTCAATTATGTGCACAGTAAGATTACATGATATAGTTGTAACATATTATGATTGCAAGTTTAACAGAAGTCAAATTTATCTGTATGACAGCCTGCAAGGCGCCCATCTGTCCTATGCTGATCATTTTACAGGCACCCTAGGAAGTTGAGGCTGAGTCAACCTTTTGATGCTAGCGGGTATCGAATCCACATACTTCTGATCTTCGTGCCAGCATGCTACCATTCAACCATCTCCCCACCCCATTTGGCTCACTTCATCTATATAACTTGCTTGTCTGTAACAAATGTGCCAAATTACGCCAATCATCTTCGATATGACGGCGTCGTTAAATAAACTTATTCAACAAATGGGCTGGACAGTTTAGATTTTCAACCAATTCAGTTCCAAAGCAGGTAATTGAGAAATATCATTCCAATTTTACATGTTGTGAGAATAAGAGTAGAAGACGCTTAATCTAACCACGAGAGGTAGTCACTGGTATGTAGTCATTGTAACAACTTCACCTTCTTAGCCTCAACATCTGACACCAGGTGCCTAATCCTATTCATGTGTTTCATATCTTCCAACCAACACAGTTTTACCTATAAGCCTATAGATAAAATGAGAGCTTAGAACTTTGATATTCTGCCTACTTGAAACAGTTTTCCGCTTAATTGAATACGGCTGTTCTTATCTTCTACCCCTCTATATGATGAGTCAATTTCTACAGGTCTATATCTACACATTTTGCAGCTGAGTTTGCAAGTGCACGAAATGGAACACATAACTGACTGAACAGAACGACCAGTTACATTTAAGGAATGGAGGAAATTTGACAAATTTAGGTCCAGCAACTGAAGACGATCATTCATCTAGCAAATCTATAGTTGTCGATTTGTCAAAGAATAGCATCTTCGGTCTTATCACTATTCTGCAAATAGCTATTCTTTGACAAATTGACAACTATAGATTTGATAGGGGAATGATCGTCTTCAGTTGCTGGACCTAAATCTTATAAAAAAATTAGTCAATGAATTCCTGAAAGTTATACTTCACACTATTACTAACTAGTCATTCAACCACGAATGGACAGAAGTCATTCTACTGTAATGAGTCGCAATGAAAGTCTGTTCTATATATTTTGAAACTTATTGAATTTGAGTTTGTACTGTTCTTTTTAGAAAGTGCATGAAGATGACAAGCTACATCCAGTTAGAGCTTCAATATTCAGTTTCAAAGCGAGGTCTACATCTAATTACTCTTCATCAAGAACATCACAGTGGATTTATTTGATAACAGTTTTATCTATTAGTCAATTATTTCATCTTCAGTTAAAGTCACACTGAACTTAGCATAAAGGTGTGATATTATACAAAGGTTGGATAGATTCAGTATTTCCTCCTGGAATATTTTTCCGTGGGATGAATTCTTCTTTTAATTGAAAAATAACTGCAACTGAGAGATGAAACGTGAACCCATGTGGTAAACATCTGGCAACTTAAATGAAGTTGTCGATAATTAATGTGAGAAACTTTACACTGCTGGTGTTGGAAGGGCTATGAGAACAATCGCAATTACTTTGTAGTGCATATCAAAACTCGTGCGTATCAAAAGCCGTACAAAGTCAAACTTTGTCTAGAATCTAGTTGTTGGAGAAGCATATACTAGTCATTCAAAATAAACACACAGAAAACGTATGCTCAAGGTGATGACCTGACAACTCATCAAAGAACCCATACTGGAGAAAAACTGTGAAATTATTAATCAAGTGTCCTGATGGCAAATACAAGAACCCATACAGGAAAAAAACAATACAAGTTCCAGATAAATCAGAAATCATTTGATCAGGTTAGTAAAAGGAAAAAGGATATGAAAACCCATACTGGAGAAAACCTTCACAAGTGCCAGTTATGTCAGAAATCATTTGCTGATCGTAGGCGTCTGAAAAGGCACATGAAAACCCACACTGGAGAAAAGCCATTCAGATGTCAGTTATGCCAGAAATCATTTGCTGTAGATAATAATCTGAAAACGCACATGAGAACCCATACTGGGGAAAAACCATTCAAATGCCAGTTATGTCAGAAATCATTTGCTAGAAATAGTCATCTGAATAGGCATGTGAGAATCCATACTGGGGAGAAACCATTCAAGTGCCAGTTATGCCAGAAATCATGTGCTGTACGTAGTAATCTGAACAAGCACATGAAAACCCATACTGGTGAAAAACCATACGGGTGCCAGTTATGTCAGAAAACATTTCCTGAAAGTAGTCAATTGAAAACGCACATGAGAACCCATACTGGGGAGAAACCATTCAAGTGCCAGTTATGCCAGAAATCATGTGCTGTACGTAGTAATCTGAACAAGCACATGAAAATCCATACAGGTGAAAAACCATACGGGTGCCAGTTATGTCAGAAATCATTTACAGTAGCCAGTACTCTAAAGGATCACATGAGAACTCATACAGGCGAGAAACCATACATATGCATGTTTTGTAATAAAGCATTCACACGAATTGGACATCTAAGGAAACACAGAAGAACTCATACAACTGTGAAGCTACACACAGACAATAAACCTTCTACCAAGAACAGTACTTCATGGAAGCAGTTTAAACTCCATGCAGGAACACAGCCACAGGATGTTAAATTGGGAAGTGAAGTAACTTCTCACCTATCTGATCATTGCATCGCATTTAGTGGTACAGGCGTTATTAATAAACCAAATGAATGTTTCTCAAACAAAGTGTATCCGGACAGTAGAATTCCAGGTCGTTTACCGAAAACTAGAGATGGAGAATGTCTGTATATTACCAAATTTAAATCTCCTTTGGATGGAAAAGCGTCTTTGTCAACATCTTTTGGATGTGGTATATGTGACGAATTCCTAGAAAGAAAGAAAGAATTTCTAGAGCACTGTTCTAGCCATCGATTTTCTCCACCTGACGATTTAGCGGCTTACCTATGATGAATTATGATTCCTAACAATTACAGTTGAAAACAATTAAAGATAAAGACAAAATGCTACATTCTGCTAGATCTTCAAAATGCAGTTGTAAGAGATGGTCTACGTCATACTTATCTTCATCTTTAACATTACATTGGATTTATCTGTCTACAACTTTAATGGATGTCAACTGTTGCATCTTCGGTAATAATCATGCTGAACAACTTTAGCATGAGGGTCTTCTATCATACAAAGGTTGGATTGCTGTAGTATTTCGTCGTAGAGGTTTTTCTGTGCAACTAACTTTTACTTTAATCAAAAGAAAACTACTACTGACAGATGAAACTTGATGCCATCTTGTGAGCATCTGAAACGTAAACTTAAATGGTCGTCGACAATGTGAGAGATTGTACACTCTGGTGTTGGAAACATCAATTGCAGAAAACTATTGCACAGGCAATTACATGTACCCTGAAGTGCATGCCAAGACTCATGCTTATCAAACGCCACACAAATTCCTGTTAGAGTCTAGTGATTTGAGAAGCTCACGCCAATTATTTTAAAATCCACACAGGTGTCAAGTATTTCAGTCACATTTACCTCTGACCTCAGAATGGACTACGTTCTCGGCGACTTCTCGCATCTGCCTCTTCATCTTTATACGCCTGGGGATCCTGCGCTCTCAGCCTCTCTGACAAGGCTCTCCACGAGGTGGCAAAGGCTACCGCGCTCGCTCACACCCTATACGCCTCTCCGTGCATGATGAGCATAGGCGTAGGAGGCGGGGGGTCAGGGGGGCAAATGCCCCCCCAAATTTCGGGAATTCCTGTTTTTCGGGCAAGAAGTGCCAGGGTAAATGCTGAACAAACAATTAGAAGTTCAGCAATCGGTAGCACACAGCGCGATCTGCCAGCTCCAACTTGCCCGAATCGGAATACTTAGCTACTAGCTCGCAAACCACCATAATATTTATAGCTTTATTCATTGGTGTAGGCTACTGAATAATTAGCTAGTCACTTATAGCATCCAACATGTTGGCTCGGGTGCTGCCCGAATCCCCAAAACTCGAATCCCTGAAATGAAGTTCAAAATTCACGGTAGCATTTTGTAAAAACGGGCAAAAATCACGGCAAATTCAGAGCATGGAAAAGGCTTAACGCATTTTTTGCTATGAGCTATGATCCGACCAAGCAATCACGTAAATAAGAAAGAAACGAACGCTTCGCTATGTATTAATGTCAGTACTAAAAACGTCCTGCTTCAATTCCTTCAAAACATGCTTGTATTTGCCTAGATCTAATCGATGTATAGGCCTAATCATATTAATAATTATAACATAGATCAAGCAGCGACGCGACGCGCTGTTGCCGTGTATTGTCACGCTAGGCCTACGCCTAAGTGTCAATCAACGTTTGGCACATAGTTTCTGCAATTGTAGACACACGTAGCGCCAAGTTCTCGTATGTAAAACTGCGACGCATATGTCAAAAATTTTTCAGAAAATCAAGGCAATTCACGGCATTTTGGGAAAATGACGGCAACTGCCGAAAATCACGGACTTCACGGCTTTCATGACTTCGTGAATTTCTACTATAGGCCTCTATCTAACCATGGGTCAAGATAGGCTCAATGATCGTTTGATTATCAACATTGTACGTGCAACTACAACTGGGGTCAACTGCAGATGAACGACATTATTGAGACTTGTTAGACGCGAAAACAGAAACTCTATCGTGTTCTATATAGATATATATAGAGAGACGTGAGCGACTAAAAATGCAAGACACCAGTTATTCGTTATTTATATTTTTTCGGGCAAAAATAAAATCTTGCCCCCTACCACTGAAATTCCCCTACGCCTATGATGATGAGGTTATGCCAGCTCGGAGACAAGAGTCAATCGACAGCCTCATCGACCGCATGAAACACCTATAGTATGGACAGCAAGGGAGCGGCGACGATGGCTGCTGCTGTGGCTGCCGATGAGGGACTGTTCCGAGCCACCTGCCCGACCCCGACCGCCTTTTCCGAGGATTGTTTTCCCTACCAGACAAAACCGTTATCGTCTCCGGCCACGACCACACAACTTCACTCTCCGTTGCAAGGATGACCGAAATTACATTACAAGAGTCCTTTTCAGAGATATAATTATATCAACCCTGGTCACTAGACCATAGACAACCCAGATATTCTGCATTTAATCTGACGCTGAATCTATTTTAGGGTGACCATACGTCCCGGTTTTCCGGGACATGTCCCGGTTTTACGTGGTGTGTCCCGGTGTCCCGACGACTTGTGCTAAAGAGCAAAATTGTCCCGGTTTCTGACACAACCAGCTGACACTGTTCAATGATGCAGTTTTATACATTGAAGGCGATAATGTAACAGTTGTCACGACAACAGATAAGCTCAAACTACTTAAACAGAAACTTTAAACATGCAAATATGACAAAATTTACTTCAGTATGAAAGTCAAGTCAAAGTTTAGGCTTAAGCCGTAGTTTATGTTGCTAAATTAATATGATGGTTTCAATTCCGTTAAAGTAGAAGTTGCATTGATGAAAATAGTTTCTTGTGAAACTAGATTAATAGAAGATGCATTGATTAGAATTATATTTGCGTAAATAGAAGTAGGATTGATGACAGTTATTATGGACATTGGCATTAAACTGCCATGTGCGTAAAACGATTAAACGATATGCTAGGCCTATAATGCCTAGGCTACATAATAAAGAACGCTAAAATTATAAATTACGGTACCATCTTTTGCATAAAAATAAAAATTCGATTCATGAAAATAATTCTTCGCGTAAATTTTGCATTTGGATGGGACAGAGGCCCTTCTGTCTCCCCCCAAATGCAGAAATCTGGCCCACACAAAATTCTGTCCCCCAAAGTTATGTACAGATTTTCGCCTCTGACTTTGAACCTCTTCAAGGTATTTGTGTAGTATACTATAGCAGGCCTATAGCCTACTATAAAAATATAGTAGCTGTTGACTATATAGGGAGTAGGCCTATAGGCTCTCCTAATGTCCTATACGTACTTTAAGTAATTACAACTGTTAGTTTTCCTAAAAGTGTCCCGGTTTTGACGGCCAGTAAATGGTCACCCTAATCTATTTACTAGTAAACAGAAATGCATCTATGTCATTCTGCATCCTATATTGATAAGCGAATATTGATCGATTGATTTATTTAAAACTTTAGTATTAAATATTAAATTTAGTTTCACAAATACTTCTGTTGGACTAGCTATTTAACAGCGCTTAGTTGTGCATCATTTTATGACACTACACGGTGATTCATTAAAAAACGTCCCCCTACATAAGCTAGCATAACTCATGCAGATGACCATCAATTTTATTGAAATTTCAGAACAATGACGCTTGATGCTCTAGCCAAGTGCTACATAAATTGTTTCACATTCAAAGCCAAAATGACGTAACGCGAATGACGAAACTAATGACGTCACGACTATCTCGACAAAATGGTGTTTACCGAAGAAGATAAACATGCTATAACATTTCATCGAACCGGGCGTTAAGGTCAATGGACGATAATACAGAGATGTTCTACTAAAACAGGGCCTTTTACCAGACATTCGTGACATTACCGATGAGTATTTCATCTTTCAGCAGGATAGCGCTCCTGCGCACAGAGCACGGGACACTGTTGCGTTACTGGAAACTGAAACACCTGATTTCATCCCGCCTACTTTGTGGCCACCCAACAGCCCTGATTTAAATCCAGTGGACTATAAGATATGGAGTGTCATGCAAGAGAAGGTCTACAGATCTCGAATATGTGATGTCAGTGAGTTGCGAAGTCGAATTGTGGAGGCATGGGACGAAATGGATCAGCGCATCATTGATGAATCAATCAAACAGTGGCGTACTCGTCTTCGCGCATGCGTAGCTGCCAAAGGGGGTCAATTTGAACATAAACTTTAACTTTCCTAATGTTTAGAAATAACTCCTCTGTCTTCCTTTAAAATTTCTTTCACATAGCATGACATTTGACGGAGTTACAGTGAAATATGCAGGGGGACGTTTTTTAATGAATCACCGTGTATTTTAGACTTTTGATATTTTAAGCCTATTGTCACTGTATTCATGATGTAATAAGACGTGAAACTAGTTAGCATAAATTTTCTTAGGTTAAAGTGTTCGATGTTGTGTTTAGTCATCGCAAGAGATAAATGTGTAATCGAGATTGTCATGTATCCTGAATATTTGGTGTTTTGCCCCGATGCAGATATAATTAAGAACGACGCCTCATCAATGAAATTAGATCGAAATGTAGTGGTGCCACGTAGCCGTGTAGGTCTTCCCTGAAAGACTCGTAACCTCTGGAGAACGTGGCACCCTTTCTACTTCTTGATCTTCTCCCACCCATGTCTTCCCACTCTTGTAAGTAATTTACTCCAACGGACATTCTAGTGTCTATGGAACGTGATCGTTTGGTACGTGAGACACTGGCTATAGATGTCGTTTGAAGGAGAGGGCCTCGCGTGTGCTGCCTCTAATTAAACCTTACTTCTTTCCTTCTTTGCCTTCTTCCATCCGTCATTGCTATCTTCCATCCTCCAATAGTCCATTCCTTTCTTCCAACTGATCCTTTTTCCAGCCCCTCTGTCCTTCCGTCCACCGGTCCTTCCTCCTCTATGCCAGTATTTCCTTTATCGCCTCCATTCCTCCATACTTCTGTCAGCCTTTCCTTCAATCTTTCTTTCTTCCTTCCTTCAATATCGCAGTTCTTCCCTTGCCAGCAAACGTTGTTTCGATTAAAAACTCGTCTGTTCCTGAGATCTTTCTTACCGTATGCTTTTCCTGCGTTTTCCATGATTTCCACTTTGGTTGGTCGACCGGACTCACTCTGGAATTTGACTTATCCAACGATTTGAACTCGTAGGCGTCGTACAGTGTTTAATCTAGTCCCCCTCTTCTGGGGAATCAAGGAACTGTGGGGGAGGTGCGTCCGAAGCAGGCGGAGCGCCAGAGGAGGAGCGGGATGTGCCCTCCCAAGTTAGAAATTGTTTGGGTTTCCCCACACTGTAATGGTAGCATTTTAAGCTGTCATCTTAACAAAATTGCTCTATTATTTTAAAAGCTGATAGTTAGTGGTTTAAGACATAATCTCAGCAAAGCTGTCTCTACTACTATGTACACAATATACTTAGAAATTTTTGAGTTTCCACACTGGAATGGTAGCATTTAAAAAAAAATTGCTCTATTATTTAAGTGCTGATAAGAGTGGTTTACTCAGGTTTAGACTTCAAAAATATACTTATAATAATAATAACAATAATAATAATAATAATAATAATAATAATAATAATAATAATAATAATAATAATAATAACAATAAAAACTGAAATTTATGAGGTTTTATCCACTCTTAAAAGAATGAAAATGAAATAGATAATGATTTTAATCTCTTCAAGGAATAAAATGACATTTCTGAGGTTTTCAGCTCTTCAGAAATGGATAATTGCTGAGGATTCTCCACTCTTAAAAGAATGACAAAGAAATTACTAATTTTTAAGACACTAGTAGGCCTATATGGAAATAGCATACAATAAAGTAGTAAGATTATGGCACTCTTTGTATGATGTCTGAACATTATTTTGGTGGATTGTATACTTTGTAACAGTTTGGTCGAGTGTGCATTGACCTTTTTAACCACACCAGATACATGTACTGTTGGCACACAGGATTTTAAAACTCCACCTTTGGCTGGCTCGGTCGTACTGAGCTTTCAGCACTGCTTATTCTGTTGATGACCAACCAAGTGAGGTTGCTGCATCAGAAGGCTCTTTATTCATCAAGTTCAGCTTCTCAGTTCTGCTGCTGCTCCGGTGCAGTGTCAAGAATCAAGATAATACTCGAAACGAGTGTATCTTGACATTGCATCGAATGATCAGAGCAGCAGGAGAACCAAGGATTCAATTATCGAATCAGGAAGCAATGTAGTAATGATGCAGTTTTACTAAATGTGCAATGAATAAAAGATTTTTAAATTTGGTATTTTGAAATTTGAAAGATAACAATGGACAGAAGCCAATTAGTTGTACAAATATAATATTTGTACAAATATTTTATATATTAACAGTAGATTATACTCGAGAAAATTATTTTGTTATATTTTTCTGGGGGAAAAGTTCAATCCTGAGGGAACTTTCCCCCCAGAGGTGCCTATACACTGTTAAAAATTTCCCGTAAAATAACGGTGAAAGGCCTGGCAACTCGGTTGCCAGGCCTTTCACCGTTATTTTACGGGCGGCCCGTTATCTCATTAACGGGCCGACCCGTAAATTTACGGCCAATATCCGTTTTATTTAACGTGGACCTGCCGTCTTTTTACGGAGACTCTTCGTGTTTATACGGCGATTTCTCGTATTTTATACGGCAATTCAGCGTATTTTAACGATGAATGCCTGTTTTTTAACTGAGGTTTCACGGCGATTTACCGTTATCTTACGGTAAATGGCCTTTAACTAACGGTTAATTCCTGTGTTTAAACGGCGAATCACCTTCAATTGACGGATTATTTGTTCTGTATTTACGATGAATCACCGTCTATTAACGATTTATTTACCTTAATTTCATGCCCATTTCTAACCGCTGATTTGCCTTGTTTTACAGGGATTACCATTTAATTACCTCTTATTCAAGTTTAGTTCCCTTATTCTTACTGCCCCAGACCTTTCAGTAACATGTTAATACTGTAGGCTATACTAAACAGACAATAAATAAATGGAAAAACCCGATCAGCTCATTATCAGAAGTTTTGGACAACATTACACATGTAACAAACAAATGTTTGGACTAACACCAGAAAATCTTCACATCAAGAAATATCAAAAGTCCCTGGATACTGTAATTCATTATGGGTTATCATAATAGAGACAAAGTAACACATCATTCTTAATGCATGCCTTGTCCTCTAATCGATCACAAGCGCACTCTTTCATCAAGTTTTTATTTAAAACAAGCCAAGTGAGTAACTGAATTTAAAATTGACAAGCAAGTACATGTAAAAATAAAGCACATCACCTGAATCAGCACATTTTAAACATCACAACCTCTAGTAATATTAACCATAGAACTGGTTGGTCTTTCCAGAGAGAAAACAATACAAAGTTCATGTCAATTAACAATTTAGCATGATGTAAAGCCATTCAATCTAATCTAAAGAGTTCTATAGTGCCATTATCATAACGCAAAAAAGCAACAATATAATTCAGTCTTTCTACAGAAGAGAAAACAATACAAACAAAGTTCATGCCAATGAACAATTTAGCATGACGTGAAGCCATTCAATCTAAAAAGAGTTCTATAGCGCCATTATCATAATGCAATAAAGCAACAATATAATTCAGTCTTTCTAGAGAGAAAACAATATAAACAAAGTTCATGCCAATGAACAATTTAGCATGACGTGAAGCCATTTAGTATAATCTTAAGAGTTCTATAGTGCCATTATCATAATGCAATAGAGCAACAATATAAGTCAGTCTTTCTAGAGCGAAAACAATACAAAGGTTCATATCATTGAACAATTTAGCATGATTTACCATTCAATCTAATCTAAAGAGTTCTATAGCGCCATTACCATTATGCAATAAAGCAACAATATAAGTCAGTCATTATCCATTCAAAGAAGCAAGGTTAAAATCTGACAATTCAGAAAAATCATAAATCAAATTATGTGTAGGCAAGCTGAAACACAGGAGTTATATGCTTAGCTCTGGATAATATTAAAGAATTGTCACAATGCACGAAACAGGGCAGTGTAAATAGTTTATGCCGTGAAACAATATAGTTATTGTCTGAAGTCTGACAGGAGACTTGGACAGAAGATAGAAAATTCCAACTCTGATCTTGTACTGTTTGTGCCAAGTGCTGAAGCGCACTGCAACAGAAAAAACAACAGCACAATTAATCAAAGAACATCATCGCTCTTTCCCAAAATTCAGCACCGTAAATGCGGCATAACACTATTGGTATCCATAAGCAAATTAAACTTTAAACAAGGATTTATATAGAAAACGCAGAACACCACTTAGTGTCAAAGTCCAATGTGTACTTGGTAACTTCTCCCTTGCCAAAGTCTAATGCATAAGGCATTAACCAATGGCACTCTAAATATAGGCTTTTCATTGCCATTATAAACTGTCTCAGTGTACTGATCTTCTGAATACTGATCTTGGCTTTAGAGCACCATCGGTTGATGCCTTCCGCGTGCATTAGGCACCAGCGCAAGTTATTAAATGCAATGACAATTACATGTTGGATTTGGATACTCTGTGTGGTTGCACATGTGACTAGTGTTTGCAGGATCTATATCACCACCATAAAATTGATTGGACTGATTTTCTAGCTATTAACCTTATCTCTAGATATTGACCTGCTTGGTTTTAAAGCGCCTTCAGTTTATGCCTTGTCCATTAGACACCGGCACAATGGAAGTTACTAAATACAATGACAATTACATGTTTGACTTTGACGCAATATGGAGTTCTACAAGTGTTTAGTTGCTAACTGCTACACACTTTGTTACATGTCACAATATGAATAAAAATCATATAATACTGGTCATACTAATAAAGACATAAATTTTCTATGGTAAACATACTAGCCATGCTCTATGGGCCTCTGAAATAATGCCATTTTGTAGCTTTCGTGATGTCTAATCAAAATCTGTTGATTAGTGTTTGCAGTATCATGTCACAATATGAATAAGAATCATAATAATACTGGTCGTACTAATAAAGATATAAATATTCTGCAGTAAACATACAAGCCATGCTCTGTGGGCCTATGAAATTATGCCATTTTGTAGAGCTCTATTGTCATGTCTAATCAAAATCTTCTGTAGCCCAATTGTATTATCGAAGATGAATGGGAACATTAGATATTTCTGTCTAAACCACATCTATCACAGAATTATTACACAGTTGCTAGATAAAACCAAAGCGTAAGGAGAAACTTAAATGCAAAGAATCATAAGTTAAAGTTCAGATAGCAATTATAGACCTTATCTCTAGATATGGACCTGCTTGGTTTTAGAGCGCCTTAAGTTTACGCCTTGTCCATTAGACACCGGCAAAATGGAAGTTACTAAATACAATGACAATTACATATTTGACTTTGACGCTATATGGAGTTCTAAAAGTGTTTAGTTGCTAACTGCTACACACATAGTAACATGTCACAATATGAATTAAAATCATATAATACTGGTCGTACTAATAAAGATATAAATCTTATCTCTAGATAATGACCGGCTTGCTTTTAAATAGCCTTTAGTTTATGCTTCTCCATTAGACACAGGCACGATAGAAGTTACTAAATACAATGAGAATTACACGTATGCCTGTGACGCTACATGGAGTTCTACATGTGTTTAGTTGCTAACAACTACACACATAGTAACACGTCACAACATGAATAAAAATCATATAGTACTGGTTGTACTAATAAAGAGAAATGATCTACGGTAAACATACTAGCCATGCTCTATGGGCATCTGAAATTATGCCATTCTGTAGCCATTGTGATGTCTAATCAAAATCTGTTGATTAGTGTTTGCAGGATCTATATCACCACCATAAACTTGGACTGATCTAAATATTGACCTTATCACTAGATAATGACCTGCTGGCTTTTAGACCGCCTTTAGTTTATGTCTTGTCCATAAGACACAGGCACGATAGAAGTTACTATATACAATGAGAATTACACGTATGACTTTGACGCTACATGTGTTTAGTTGGTAACAGCTACAATAGTATCATGTCACAATATGAATCAGATAATACTAGTCGTAATAATAAAGATATAAATATTCTGCAGTAAACATACAAGCCATGCTCTGTGGGCTTCTGGAATTATGCCATTTTGTAGCTATTGTCATGTCTAATCAAAATCTTTTGTAACCCAATTGCATTATCAAAGATGAATGGCAACATTAGATATTTCTGTCTAAACAACATCTATCACAGAATTATTACAGTTGCTAGATAAAACCAGAGCATAAGGAGATATATTGTAGCCGATTGACTAGGGAGCTCGAATTGTAACTTGGGAGTAGAGATCGTGCCTTCCCTGAGATGATTACTGTGTAGGGACTTTTAGAAAGACTTTCACTAACAATTGCTCAGTGCCATGAATTAACATTTGGTTATTAGATAGTGGCACTTAATAAATGCAAAATATTAACAATGACGTTAAAAATGCTGTCAATACTAATAATAATATGGTGAGATACTTACGATGTGTGTCCAAAATGTAACAGTAGATGCTGTTGATCGTCAATTGGCAGAACAAGAGGCCTTCGCCCTTTTCAAGAGGTCTAACAACTGCATCAACTCCTACAAAGAAAATTGCTTCATTCAGTCGAATCACAGAACTTCTATAAAGCTTTTTCAAACATGTGCCTAGCAACTAACAAGTTGCTGAGATCACATTGAAAATTCAATATGTAAATAGGCCTACATGCTGTGTTTCTTTAATTCTAAAATTTACGTATAATGCATTCCTTTTTTAAAGAACCCTTAGAGCTCTTCCTTTTTTAGAGGCGCCACATTTCTATGGTACCATGGTTCTGTTCACGTAATTGAAAACAGTGTAAATTATTTCAGATAATCAAAGTGGAATTTTTCGTTTGTTACTAAGTAAGGACACAGTAAAGTGTTTTGTTCAGGGTTCCACTCGTTGACAACTTGACAGTAAGGTCTTGAATTTATCTCAGTCTCATTTTAGTTTATCTCCTCTGATGCCCTCAGGCCCGGATATACAGTTTTGGCGACCCTGTGCTGATCGAATGACGGGGCCCCTTACAATTTTAAGAAGCAAGGCAGACATACCATAACCCGACACATAATTTTAATTTGTTATACTTTACAGCACATAAGAAGTAGATAGGACAATTGTCACGAGCTCACGACTCACGCACTGACATGGAAAGAACATAGACTACAGCGAATGTATCATAGGCTACTACGTACTCACGTTCGTTTCCTACAAGTCTCTTCTGCGAGTTTTTTGTTTGGCGAAGTCGTTTATTATGTCGTCAAAGTCAACACTTTGCAGGACTTCCGATTCGATGCACATATAAGCGACAGAGCTTGAAGTCTCTGCTGGGTCATTATTGTGCGCAGATGATTCTTCACTCTGGAAAGCGTCGAGAATGATCTCTCACCCTCACAGTTAGTTACTGGAATAGTGAGGTATATCCTCA
The DNA here is from genome assembly GCA_020284085.1 of Aporrectodea caliginosa. Classification (NCBI taxonomy): domain Eukaryota; kingdom Metazoa; phylum Annelida; class Clitellata; order Crassiclitellata; family Lumbricidae; genus Aporrectodea; species Aporrectodea caliginosa. Next base: position 26,211 of record JACEVL010000601.1, read on the forward strand.
GTGCGATCCCCACATTAGGGAAAGTAGCCTGCAATAAACCTCCGTCCGCCTTCAGCATCTCGCTCATGTGAACTACACTTTGGTCTTTCTCTGTCATAACGAGAAACGTAAATTGTACAAACTCGTCCACAAATGAGGGCTCAAGATCGGCAGGATATGATGCCACTAGGTTAGTAGCACGAGCTCGCAACTCATCTGCAGGTAGAGACTTGAAGTCCGTTATGAAGCCAAACACTTCGTGAAGGTTAGAATACGCAGTCAGTCTCTTGCGCAATTCAGCAACAAGACGATCGATTATGCAGTTGAACGTTTCTATCTTGAATTTGTCCATAGGACTATGCACAGTGTCAGGAGCGTTGCTTTCATCGAAGAATCTCTTACGTTTTACTACACGACGTTCGGCTTCCTTATATATTGGTGATTGTCCACGTAACCCTGGGCCTTGCTATGCATAATGCATTGCAATTTGCACTGTTTCTTTCCTTAATCCTTTATTCTTTATTTTTTTACTTTTACAATTTGGGGGCCCTGTGCAGCTTGCCAAAATTGACCTGGAGGCCCTTGCCCAGGAGTTCCCGCAGTTTACCTTCTCATCCTCTGTCCGGGACCTTGGTGTCACTTTGGACCAAGAACTAACCTTCACACGGCATATCAACCTACTATGCCGCGCTTGCTACTACCAGCTGCGTCAGCTTAGAGTGGTCTTCCGTTCTTTAACCTCTAATGCTGCCTTAACGCTTATCCACTCTTTTATTGTTTCTCGCCTTGATTACTGCAGCGCCCTCTATGTGGGTCTTCCGGCGGCTCGGGTTGGGTGCTTGGTTCGGGTCATGCGAGCGGCGGCACGCCTCATTGGCCGTATCGCAAGATTCGGCCATGTTAGTGATTACATGCGGGATGTCTTGCATTGGCTCCCTTTCCCGCAGCGGATAACTTACCGGATTTCTGCCTTGGTCTGGCGCTGCCTCGCGGGTGTGGCCCCTGTTTACTTACAGGAGCTGTGCTGCTCCACCTGAGCGTCCAGCGCCGTTGTTCTCTCCGCTCCTCTAGGCAGGTTGAGCTTCTTGTTCCCCGGTCACGGACCTCTATTATGCAGCGCCGTGCCTTTTCTGTTGCTGGCCCTGCAATCTGGAATGAGCTCCCTGTGGATCTACGCCTAATGCATAGAGCCCTTGCGGCCACATTCTTCTCTAACCTGAAGACTGTTCTCTTTAGCCGGGGTTGAGTCGGGAGCGCTTCTGAGTAGATAATCTTGAAGGGGCGCTATATAAATCTCTGAAATGAATGAATGAATGAATGAATGCTGCAGCACAACCAGCACCGTGGTTAATTCGGCCCTGGATGCCCTCGACTTCGTGTGCATCATTTTACGAGACTTTGTTCTGGGCTATTTCTAGGGCCTACTTATTGTCCTTTCATTCCAGGTTTATTTAGAAGCAAAATTACTTAGCTTATAATTCTGCTTAGGGGTAAGTGGTGCAAAAGTGGCAGGGTGGGGTAAGATTGGCATCCCCATTTTCGAAGTACTTACTTATTTTGTGAAACCCATACCTAGTGCGAACATTGACTATCCTTAAGTGGTATGTTTCTATGAGCCGGAAGTTTTCGAAAGTTGAATTGCAAAACTTTTATATACATTTTTCGATTTTTCGTGTTATTTCCAATTTTCGTGAGTATCTTATATATATTGTTAACATTCAGTATTAAGATCGCACTTGTCAAAGTTTTATTTTATACTACGCAGGAAAGTGTGTTCTTTTTAATGATATAATGTTTCATGGACCTAATCAGCGCAGTACATCTGACTGATCCTCGTAATTGTGAGCACCCAAATCGGGGCAAAAGTGGCACAGTAGTGCCACCCTTGCCCCGTTTTACGTGCCACTGTTGCCCCATGACTGACACTTTTGCCCCAGTGGGATGCCAGTCTTGCCCACATGTATGTTATAGACGTATAGGTTATCAGGTTTACAGTTGAAATTGTAGCATCATGGTTCGACGTTAGAAGCACAGGGCTCAGCGACGAAGTTACAGTGACGAGATATTGTGTCATGGATTGAAATGGTGTCTAGTGGTGATTTGTCGAAACGTCAAGTAATGATAAAGTTTGGAATTCCAAGAAGCACTATGGCTATACGCCTTAAGAATCCTTGCTTTATGCCTATAAGCCTAGGACTGTTTAAGCTAGTGCTTAATGAAGGGCTTGAAAAAGAGCTTGTGGATTACACAAATGATATGCAGAACCGTTTTTATGGCTTAACAATAAATGATTTGCGATCCTTGGCCTTCCAGTTTGCGAAGGGCAACAATCTTAACCACCCGTTTTCGGAAGAGGAAAAACTGACAGGCATAGATTGGGTGAGGTCGTTTATGAGAAGACATCAGCTAAGTTTGCGTCGCCCTGTACCAACAAGCATGTCACGTCTTGCATGATTGAATCTTGGTCTGGTATCCCGTTTCTACGACATCTTAAAGGAGGAATTGGGCATACATGGACGTGAGGCAGATCAAATCAATAACATTGATGAAAGCGGAATAACAGCTGTGCAGACACCTCGTAAAGTGATCTCGAGAAGAGGCTGCAAGCAAATCGGAAAAGTTGTTCGTGCAGAGAAAGAGATAGCAACAACAATTATCTGAGCAATGAGCGCATCTGGAAATTTTGTTCCACCATTTTTGTTTCACCACTTTGTTCCAGGCTTCCTCCCAGCCGATTTTCCTAGTTTGAACAAACACTGTTCTAGAGCTCATTCTATTCTTTTCCGTTCAATTTTCTCAAACCCTTGTCACTTCTATGTGTTATTTTACATTCTATTTCGATGTCCCATTGTGCGTTTGCTAATAGAGTAATAAAGGCTATACTTACTTACTTTTACATTCTTCATCTTTCAAACCCTTGCCAGATCCTTCACGACCTCCTCCCTCCCCATAAGGTCACTTCATAATCCCAGGCCACATGATCTCACCCTACCTAGAGTTGATGCCTTTGCCCAAAAATTTGTTATGAGAATGTTCTATGACTTTGCATACATGTTTATATTATTTATTTCTTCTGTAAGCTACTGTGCGTTTGCTGGTAGTAAAATAAAGAATATTCTTACTTAGTTACTTACTTACAATGATTATTTTAAAGAGAAAACTCATGTCTGACCGTCTCATGACAGGTGCTCCCCTATCTTCACCTGTGAAGAAATTCAAACAAGTGATACCACTGAAGCTCAACTTATCCTCACCTGTGAAGAAATTCAACCAAGTGATACCACTTAGATCAGCCTTTCCTCACCTATAAAGCAACGGCTAGTAATAAAGTGGCTTCACATAAAGGCTTGGAGTATATTTCTCTTGTTCAGATAAGCACATTACCATGTTCTTCTGGTATAGGCAAACTGCAGCTGGCAAGCGTAAAAGAAAGAGTGTACGGTCAACAGTGCTGTCGGCAAGTCCATACAAAGCAAGTCTGGAGGAAAAACATGCAAGAGCTGGACCAAAGAAGAAGTTACCTACTGCAAAAGCAAGTGCCTGGATGGAAGCCAAGAAATCGAAATGCAGAAAAAACACACGTAAACAGGTCAGAAAGACTTCACCAAAAGGGCTGCTGGTATGCATATATTGCCGCGAATTATACACGGAACCAATAACTGAAGACTGGCTCCAAAGTGACAAATGTCAGAACTGGTGCCATGAATGTTGTGCTCCAGCTGAACCAGAAGAAAAGTTTGTATGCGACTATTGCCTTCGCTTGGGATAAAGAGATCCTATTTAGACAAACGTGAAGAATCTGTTTAATACTTTTATGCATCCAGTTCTTTATTATGTCACGGCTGCTGGTATGCATATATTGCCGCGAATTATACACGGAACCAATAACAGTTACTGAATATTTCTTGGCTGCTTTCGTCTTTGTTACTTACTGACTAAGACTGTTGCATAGACATGTGGAAATATTGAACAGTGTAATAAATTTGTGATTAAGGCATAGCCTACTACTGAGTGTCAATGCTTTAGATTGTTTAGCAAACTGCTGCTTGGCCAATTTCTTAACTAATGGCTTCTTCTCATACTAATGCACTGCTACGTGTAATTGTTTCATTTTATAAATAAAACAGAAATTCTTGCTTATTGTTGTAAGACAAAATTGTCGAATGCATATGTTCCTGTTTCTGGGGTAAGAAGAGCATGCCAGTGTTGCCCTCAACAAGGGGTAAGCATGGCATGATATACATGCCCCACGAGGTGGGGCAAGTGTGGCCTTTTGGGTACCTCTGTCCCAAGCCAGATTTTGATGAAAAAATCATATCCAGTAGCAATTTAAGAAAGTTTATGGAAGCACAGATGATCTATCTATACTATAAAACAAGTTTTATCTTGATATTTTTAATAACATACATTTTATTCAACATTTTGTGACTTTGTGCCATGCTTGCCCCCGCCTCCCCTACGTTAAGTGGGGATGTGTTTTTTGTCATTGTGAACAATACAACGTGTAGTTAAGATTGTTGAGTATTAAGAATAGTTGGTGTTTTGGTTTTTAGGTTGAACTGAATACAAGACAGATTATTAAGCTTCAAGATCTTATAAGCTTATTGTGTTTTTTTTATTTTTTATTAAACTGAGCATTTTATTCTACCGCATGAAACTGTTGTATGCCCAAATCTAGGTATTCCACTGATCAATTGAGTCGCAACATTTAAGACTAATTTTTTCTGCCAGGTTTCGTTCTTTCTTCGTCTTTTCTACTAGTTTTTTCTTTTCCCACGCTTTCCTTACTTCCTTCCGCCAGTTCTTCCTTCTTCCGTCTTTCCTTTTTTCTGACAGTTCTTCTTTCAGCCAGGCCTTCCGTAGGCCTACTTCTTTCCTACCTTGTTTTCCAACGTCCTTAATACTTTCGTTAATTCTTTCCTACTACCCATCCTTCCATCTTTCCTTCCTTCCCTTTTCCTTCATCCTTCCTACCTCTCTGAGGTTCCCTCACTCTACCCGTTGCCCTAAGCACTACCTGCAGTTTCCACGGACGTATGGTAATGCAAGATGATGTAAGGTAAGCTAAAGTAAGCTCAGCTAAGGTATGGTCAGTTCAGGTAAGGCATGGTAAGATGAGGTATGGTAGCGTGAGGTATAATGAGGTAAAGTAGTTGGTAGGGTAGGGTTAGGTGATGCAGCCTAAGGTATGGTCGTGTATGGTGAAATAAGATAAGATATTATAAGGTAAGGTAAGGAAGGCATGGTAGGATATGGAAAGGTATGGTATGGTAAGAAAAGGTAAAGTGAGGGAGTTTAGCGCTTTACGTTTTACCAAGAGATGGCGTTTGAAAGGCGCACAATAAACGAAATTATATCGAGCTATAGTGGCGCCACTCAGCCGTGTAGGTCTTCGCCCAAAAGACTCGCAGCCCATGTAATTGTTGAACGACGCTGTGTAACTATTTGCTGTTTATGGCTTCATATTCTTGTAAGTAATCTAGATTCAGGTATAAATATAAAATAACGGGGGGCCAAAAGCCCCACTTATAACCTAGAATTCTATGTGCCATATATTGCGAAAACAGCCCATGTAATTGTTGAACCAGATGGCTATTGAACGGATCGTTTGGTCCGTGAGAAACTGGATAGATGACGCTTGACGAAGAGAGTCTACCTTCATTCTTTCCTTCCTTCATCCGATATTCCGTCTTTCCATCCTTACCGCGGATCCTTCTCCAGACCTTCTCTCCTTCCTTCTGCCAGTCATTCCATCCTTATGTCAGTCTGTCCTTCCTCCCCTCCATTCTTCATTTCTTCTGTCAGCCATTCCTTTCATCGTTTTTTCTTCCTTTCTTGATTTTGCCAGTTATTCCTACTGCCAGACTTCCATTCCTCTTCATGCAAAACGTTCGTTTCGATTAAAAACTCTGTTCCTGAACTCTCCTTCCGTAGGCTGCTCCAGTATCTTCAAGGATTTCGTCGTTGATTTTTCGACCGTTCTTACCCTCAGTATGGGAATTGTAAAAAAATAACTAGGGGTTTAGACGTTGATTTATGTGCAATTTGGGTATGAAATGTAGACTTTACTATAGGATCCTAAGAAAGACTAGGGGTCCCAACCCCCCACCCTTTGCAATTCTCACCCTGCTTACCCTGGAATTTGACTTTCTAAACGATTTTTATTTACAGGGCTACGCGTCGAATAATTACACCAACGCTATAGAAATTCTAAGATTTTTATTCTAACGATTAACATTAGGCCTAATCTACGCACTTATACTTCTAAAGTCTCTTCTTAAAACCCATCAGCGTTAACAATTTTAACCGGCTTCTGAAAATCCGAGGACTCCATTGCATCATGTGATTTGCATAAATGTGTATCACTAGTCTTGCAAAAGTGTAGAAAGGAAATAAATATAGATTGAGCAAAATAACCTTTGATGTGCTTTTGCAAAGCTGCCTTACGACTGAATTTTACACAACTTGCGCGACATAAAAAATCCGTATTTATTGATGTAAATTATATATGCGCAATTCGCGATGACGTCATTAATATTAGTGACCATCTACGCAAGAGGTGGCTTCATTCCGCCAAATCTGTTGTTAACAAATACTTAGTTAATCGTTCGATAGTAATTCAGCGTTTTCCCTATTCGTCGTCATTCGTCAGTGTGGACTCAAGTAGGGAAGGACTTCATAATTCCTTCTCTATTTATAACATTTCAACTATCTCACTACTAAGTAGTTTGCCCCATTCATTTGCCCTCCCCCTCCAACTTTTCGCTGTTCGTAACTAGGTTTGCTCCCGTCGTGTAACTAACTCTCCAGTTTTGTAATGCTGTTTCTATCTCACAATAAATGTCTTGTAATTTGGCTATGAGCAGTTGTTGTTTCTCTTAGGTTAAGCAAATGCGTAAATGAAAGAAATATAAAGAACTGACAGTACGGTACTGCTCTTCTCTGGGTTTTTGCCGAGTGAACTTAATGGTTGGCGAACTTCATGCTCAAGAAGGAAAAACAACTGTGAGGTTTGCGAATAATTCCACTCCGACAGTAACTTGCAAGAGGCTGAATTTTTTAATGCTAGCCTTGCTGAACATCCATCGTATGAACACAGAACTCTTCATAATCATTAGCCTACTGATGTCGGAGAGCATTTCTTCAAAGCGTTCGTTTGACAAAGCCATGGGAAATAATTAAACATTAAAAATTATTAGCAGTTTCCAGCCAGGCCTGTGTCAGACATACTTTATGCTGGGTAAGTGTACGAAGGTAAACAAGAAAAGCTATTCCAAAGAAAAGATAAACAAATGCGAGTTATGTAAGAAAAACTTTCGATCCGCCTATAACCTAAAGATTCACATGAGAATCCATTCTGCAGAAAAAGCATACCTTTGCATGGTGTGTCAGAAAAGATTTACATGCTCTTAAAATCTGGGAAAAAAACATACTGAAGGCTAATCCATACTGGAGAGATACAACCTTTTAAATGCCACAAATGTGAAAAGAGACTTTTGAGGTCTCCCAATGTACGAGATCATGTCAGAATTCATACTGGAGAGAAACTGTGCCAATGCGACACAATCTACTGTGCAGGTTGAAAAGAGAACCCGTTCAGGAGAGAAACAATTCCTGTGCCAGGTATGTGATAAAATATTGTCTAGTTCTTCTATTCTAAAAAGGCATAATAAAATCCATACTGGTGAGAAACCCTATCTGTGCCATTTATGTCAGAAATCGTTTACCCGGTCTTCTGACCGTAAAATCCACATGAGGCTCCATTTTGGAGATACCAGAGAAAAACCATACCTATGCCAGCTATGCATGAAATCGCTCACATGCCAGTCAATTCAAGATTCACATGAGAACCCATACTGGAGAAAGGCCTTACCAATGCCAGGTGTGTAAAAAGAGTTTCTCTAAATACTCCTACCTAAAAATACATGATAGAATCCATACGGGGCATAAACCATACCATTGCCAGCTATGCCCAAAGACGTTTGCACAATGTAATGGTTTAAAGATTCACATGAGAAGCCATACTGGAGAGAAACCGTACCAATGCCAGTTATGTAATAAATGTTTTCCACAATCCTCCCATGTAGCAAACCATGTTAGAATCCATACTGGAGAGAAACCATACCAATGCCACTTATGTAAGAAATGTTTTCCACAATCGTCCAATCTAAGACGCCACGTAAAAGTTCATACTGGAGAGAAGCCGTACCAATGCCAGTTATGTAAGGTTAAAATTAAGAACAATATGGATCTAAAGAAGCACACGAGATCACATACCGGCGAGAGACCGTATCTTTGCCAGGTATGTCAGAAAACATTCAAACGATCTTCAAATTTGAGAAGTCATGAAAAGTGCCACTCTGGAGAGAAACCATTTCTGTGTCAGGTTTGTAACAAGACATTTTCCAGATCTACTGATCTACAACGGCATATTGGAGTCCATACCAGAGAGAAATCCTACCAGTGTCAAATATGTGAACAAAGATATTCCCTGGAGAGAAATGATACCGTTGCGAGTTTTGCCAGAAATTATTCAAATTGACTTCTTCTCTGCGGACTCATAAGAGAATCCACAGTGGAGAGAAACCATACTACTGCGAGTTTTGCCAGAAATCATTCACATTCGCTTCTTCTCTGTGGACTCACAAACGAACACATAGTGGAGAGAAACCGTTCCAGTGCGAGTTATGTAAGAAATGTTTTGCACAATCTTCCAATCTAACAAAGCATGTTAGAATCCATACCGGAGAGAAACCATTTCAATGCGACTTATGTGAATTTAGAACTAATGTGAAAAGTAGTCTACTGAGTCACACAAGAACATATCACTCAGAGAAGCCGTACCTTTGCCTGGTATGCAATGAAACATTTGCCAGTGCTTCAAATCTGACAAGACATGAAAGAACACATACAAGTGAAATCATTTCTGTTCCAGGTTTCTAAAAAAAGGACATTTCCCATCTTCCAGTCTGTGAAAATAAACATACTGGAATAAACTTTCCCCTTAGCAGGTTTGGTAGTTATTGTCAAACCCATATGCTGTAGAGATTCTACTTAAAGAGAGCCCATGCACAAAGAATTATTGGTAGGAGATGGAGATTCAAACGTACGAAATCATATTCCCCCTAGCAAAAGACATTTAATTGGTATATTCATTCACAGTATTTCTAATCCATACATTAGCTAATTATTCATTCAACTGTGGGGAAAACATTCTGACCTTAACATAATACAATCGACCTTCGTTTTTCTAAATAATGAAGTAGGCCTAATGGAGATTTATATTAGAATCCTTTGCACATGCTGGTGATATGGAAGGTTATAAAAGAACTAAATTCGGAGAAAATCACACAAATTCATCTAATAAATCTTATGGTTAAGATGATCATCTGACAGCTGACATGAGAAAACATACAGATGTCTGTTATGTCATAAATCCTTTGCTGAAGGTATTGCTCTAAATGCACACACGAGAAGCCATACTGGAGAGAAGCCTTACAAGTGCCAGTTGTGTCAGAAAACATTTGCTCAAGTTGTTCTACTTCAGAGAATCCAAGCTTGCAAGTAAAGTATTCAAGTGCTAGTTATGTTATAAAAGAGGTGCTCAGGTTCTTCTACTTAACAGAACCCATGCTTGCAAGCGACTTTACAAATGCCAGTTTTGTCGGAAAACAGTTGCTCGCGGTAGTTATCTGAAAGTGCATGTCAGAACCCCTACTGGAGAAAAACCATACATACATGTCAGTTATATCCAAGATCATTTGCAATAGTCAGTAATCTTAAGATTCATATGAGAACTGATACAGGAGAAAAGCCATACACATGCGAGGTTTGTAATAAAGGATTCACTGAACAGCAAAGTTTAAAGATACAGACGAACTCGAGCGACTGAGAATCAACACACATGCGATAAACCTTATCACAAGTTCTTAAACCAAACAGTTTTAAACTCTCTCAAGGAATGCAGCAACAGGATCTCAAAATAGTTTGTGAAGCAATAGGAAACCTGTTGGATCGATTCTTCCCATTTAGTAATGCACACGACAATCATAGACAATGTGAATTCTTGACAAGTAGAACAACATAATTCTAATAAAATTCATATTTCCACTACAGTAAAAGGCCAGAAAATTATAGCTGCAGAATGTGCAGCATATCTTCGCCTGTGATGAATAACAATTCCACATAGTTAAAGAGTGAAGAAAGATTGAGACACTTGACAGTGATTTTAAATATTAAAATATAATGGAAAGAATAGGAAAGTATGCCGTAAAAGTGCCAGTTTATTGAGGTTACATAAATATGTAAATAGGCCTACACACTGTGCATCACTTTAATTTAACAATAGTTACATAGTGAAGCATTCCGTTGTTGGAATCCTCCAGTTCGTTTTTATTGGTAACACATTTCTAAGGTGCCGATGTTCTTTTGACGTTATTGAAAAAATTGTAAATTGCATGAGCTTATAAAAATGGAATTTTACGTTTGTTACTAAGGACAAAGTTAAGTGTTCCGTTCTTGGTTCCACACGTTGACAACTTGAGAGTTAAGTATCGGATTTATCTCAATCAGTACTTCTGTTGTTAGTCTAGACTCTACAGAGGAATTCATCGTTTTGTGAGACGTAATTTTCGACTATTGCTACTTATTGTCTGCATTCCTTGTGAATTCCGAAAAAAATTGCTTAGCTTATACGGCTTACATTAAGTGAGATTGTGTTGTATTTTGTCATTATGAATGAAGTAGCGTGTAGTTAAGATTGTTGTGTATTAAGAATAGTTAGTGTTTTGTTTAAGTGATCTGCCAATGTGTTCGTGTTGTTGTTAATCTGTGGAGTTTCTTCTCCCACGTGAAACTGATGTGTGCCCAAATCTAGGTATTACTCAGATCAATTGAGCCGCAGCATTTAAGACTACTTCCTTTTGCCAGCCTTTCCTTCCTACCTTTCGTCTACACGTTCTAATTTCTACCAATCTCTCCTTCTTTTATTCCATTCTTCCTTCTGCCAGTTCTTCCTTCCTTCATCCGTACTTCTTTCATTTCGGATTTCCGTCCGTCCTTCGTTCCTTCTTTCCTTCTATCTTTCCTTCCTTCCTTTCTTCCTCATCCTTGATGAGGAAGAAACTTCGGATTTGAGATCATAGTAGGCACTTCGGATTTGAGATCATAGTAGGCTTACCCGTTGCCCTGAGCACTCCCTGCCCTTTCCTTGGACGCCGGATGTGGAAATTGGTCCGCGAAGGGGCTCCTTAAGCAGCCGTCCTTCGGTCCATCGCTCGTTCGCCTGACGGGTCACCGGGAACCGGCGGCGAAACTCGAACGATGAAATTAGGTAGAGGGATTTAATCCGTCTGCATGTATGCTTTTGTGGATATTTATCTGAGCGCCTGTGATGAGTCTCTCTGGAAGTGGCGCTATATAAATTTGCAATTGCTATAAGCAATTCGTATCCTACGGTGGTGAGATCCGGCACTTCGGATTTGAGATCCGCCACTGAAAAGTGGAGACACATCATAGGCCTATAGAGCGGCCTACTGTAAATATATAATCGCTGATATGCATCATATTTCATGTATTGTAGTTTGATCAAAATAGCGAAAGCGAATATCAATTACACATTAGCCAGAAACACTTAGGTCCTATGTTTGTGCTTTACAAAAATTTGGAGATCCGCCACCTCTAGACGCCCAATTTAACCACTGCACATAAGCCTACCCAGTGGCGTAACGAAGGGTTTCAGCGCCCGCGGGCAAGAGTTGATTACTGCGCCCATTGTAATGTTTTGTTGACTCTAGTCGTTATTGTAATAGTACTGTGTACCACTGAAAGCAAATTTTGCGCCCTCTGGTGCTGCCCCCGGGGGCGGTTGCCCTCTCTGCCCCCCCTTCGTTACGCCAGTGAACATAACCGTGTATGGTATTCACCCGAAACACTCGCATCCCATGTAGGCTAGGCTACCTCTCTAGATCGCGGTCACTTCCTTCGTCACCCTCTCCACTTCTTCATCTCCCCACTTAGGCTATGACTTCTCACTCTTGTCAGTGATCTAGTCCAATGGACTTTCGGGTGGCTATTGAACGGATGGATCGTTTGGCAAGACTAGTGAGAAATCGGATAGATGTCGCTTGACGAAGAGGACCTCGTGTTTACTACGCGTAGCCTACTTCTCTTCCCATCTTCCTGCTTACCTTCCTCCGATAGTCCCTATTTGCTGCTCCCAACAGATCTTTCCGTCATTATGCCAGGCTTTCCTTCCACAATTGATCAATCAATCAACTTTTGTTTATTAAAGATAAGCTAAAAAGTAGCATACGTAACTTATGCGTTAACCAGTCTTCCTTACTTCTGCCAGCCTTTTCTACCATTAACTTATTCCAATCTTTCTTCCTTCCAGTGGCGTAGGGGAAGACGGGGTAATTTCGGCCACGGGGTAAATTCGTCCAGGGTGATTGCCAGGGAACCAGAAGGCAAAGGCAGATTTTAATGCTGCCATCTAGCTTATAATATCATATAAAGCTTGTTTATTGAGACGGTTTTGCTTTGTTTCAATAATAAGCTGATTAAAGATAAAAAAAACGATTTTTAGACCAATCGATTTCTCCATTCTGTCGCCTTTAAACCTGAAAAATTGAAGGTTATCTTGTTCAAATGTTAATAATTTGTGTTTAATTCTGTAAACCACTATTATATTTGTCGACAGTTTCGTTATAGAAAGCCATTGTCCAATTGGCAGGCCATGCACGCTGAGATGTTTATAGACTGTGGTTGTGTCGGGGTAAATTCGGTCACTAGGACGAATTTACCCCGGAGGTGTTAGGGATGGTACACAGTTCCAATTTAAATTTTTTAAATGTGATATTATACACCAAGTTACCCAGTTTTAATTTAAAACATGATTATATAATGTTATTTTAATGTATATTAGATGCCAACAACTTATAAAAAGAAAGTCAAGCGATATTCGGGTACAGTGTTCAAATATTGTGGTCTAACATTGTATTTGATTGTTGAATAACAATGATAGCTTATGCGTTACCTGATATTACCGCTTCAGTGGTATTTTAAAATACATTTATGCATGTACCTCGACTCTTTGGTTATGAGGGTCAAATAAGCCACGCTGGCCGAATTCACCCCATATGCCGGGGTAAAACCGGCCAAAATTTAAATTTAAAAATCATTTTATTTAACAAATGTCCTCCTCGTTACAAAGAAAAATAACTTTGCAGTATATTGTCCTTACCAAAGCCTATTTACATGTGATTTTGCTTCATTTTAGCAGTCAACCAATTTTAATTTATTACAAAAATAAGAAAATTGGCCGAAATTACCCCGGCTTCCCCTAACTAGGGGTTCGTGCGCCCGGGGGCAAGAACTTTCGGAAAAATTTTCGAATTACCTTTTCCGGGTTCGTGCGCCCCCCAAACTTCCTGAAAAATTTTCGGATGACTTTTTTTTTTGCTTTTTCGTCTTTATTGTGTCAAATTTGCCCATTTTATTGTCACAAACCCTCATTTTGCGCCCTCCCCTGTGCTGAGTCTATGCATCTGTTTGTCAAATTTCTCTATTTTTCTTACAAATTGTTCACATTTCTCTATTTTTCTTTAAAAAAATTTGTCAGAACCCCTCATTTTGCGCCCCCTCTGCTGCGCCCGGGGCGGCCGCCCCTCCCCCTCGTTACGCCACTGCTTCCTTCTGCCAGTCCTTCCTCTTCCGACAAACGTTCGTTCGACTAAAACTCGTCTGTTCCTAAACTCAATTCTTCCGTATGTTGTTCTGTGTCTTCAAGGATTTCCTCGTTGGCTTCTCAAACTCTGGAATTGGACTCAACGATTTTAACTCAAAGGCGTCGCATCGTTACAAACACGCTGTAAAATTTAACAGAATTTTATTTTGTCGATTTCACAATAGGCCTAATTGAAATAATAGCTTATCCGAAGTGCTATCCAATAGGCTATAGGCCTACGCTCTGTTTCTGTTGAAGCCATCAGCGTTTACAATTTTGACCCGCTTTTGTAAATTTTAGGCCACAATAGGGGTAAATAAATTCAGTTGCATAAGTTTAGAAATAAAATAACTAACTTTGCGCAAAATTAGGCCTACTTCTGCTCTTCGGCTAAGTTTTACAAAATTTGCGCGATATAAAAACTCAATTAAAGATGACGTCATTAATATTTGCGTCTTTCTTTCAGAAAAGGTGGTTGTTTTCTGCCACGTAACATTTCAAATCTACAGTTTTACAAATAGTCAGTTAGGCTAATCGTTCGATAGGAATAATAATAGGCCTAATATAAAGCGATTTGCCTTCTCGACGTAAGTGTGGACTAGATTAGAGTAGGCCTTTGTAATTCATTCTCTATTTAAAACAAGGATCTCAGTGGGTAGTATAAGTTTGTCCCTGTACATTTGTCCTCTATTTTTCGCAGTTCGTAACTTAGGCGTTGTATTTAAGTTATTCAATCAATCAATCAAATCAAAACTCTTTTATTGAAGCCAAATCAAAACACATAACATTTCAACATAAAATATCAGGATTGGCCGCAAGAGGAGTCCCAAAAGGGATCAAGATCCCGCTAACTAGGGACACCTAGAACAACATTTCAGAAATCCAAATTAGCTAAATCCTTGATTAAACAGTGCAACATCAAGTTTTGTACAGCAATGCAAATAGTATAGTACATATTATACAGTAAATGATTAACTCAATTCAAAACACTAGAAAAATATATAAAAAAACGAAAACCTTAACTAACAGTGAAAAAGAATATCCTGCAGGGTAGGTTATAGCTAATTTCCATTAATCAGATAGGCATGCAGCATTTTTTTAAAGTGCCGTAGGTGGGGGGCACAACGTATGTCAGAGGGAAGCATGTTCCAGGTTGTGGAGCCAACAGATTTTATGGAAAATAAGCGAGTATTGGTGTGTGCGTATATGGGGCGACAAGAGTTAACGTTTCTGGTGTAGTGAGTATGAACATCAGATCCGAGATGAAAAAATCCCTTAAAACATGCTGGTAGTAAACCATCTTTATAGCGGTACATAAACAGGCCAATCTGTAATGTTCGAATCTGCTCTAGTTTAAGTAGCTTCAAGTCATTAAATAGTGGTCCAGAATGAACGCACCTTGGAACTCCCACAATGATACGAACAGCACGTTTTTGTAATAGAATTAATCTCCGTAGTCTAGAGTCATAAGTAAGCTTATATGCCCATACCATATTACAATAAGTAAGATAGGGGTACACCAACGAGTAATATAATTTTAGGCGTATGCAGGAGGGCAATAAGTATGCAGTTCTAGTTAGAATACCACTGTTTTTAGCAATTTTGGCAGAAATAGTTTTTATATGTTCCTTCCAGGTCAAATGTTGGTCCACGTGAACACCTAAAAATTTAGTAGAGGTGACTTTGGTAATAGGAATGCCATTGATGGATAATCTTACCGAGTCATCCGAGGGACCCATTTTCCTATGGGATTTGAATAGTATGAAATTTGTTTTATCTAGGTTAAGGGTTAGTCTATTAGCAGAAAACCAATCCGCCACAAGAGTAAGCCGAGTTATACGGAATCATGAGCATCCTATTCATAGATACGATTGTTTATCCTGGTGTTTATATGCATGGTTTGTCTTTTATTCAGACACTCGTTAATTACTTGATTGTATAATGTGCGCTACACTCCCTCCCTTTGTCGTCCTTGGTTTAACGCTGCTCGAACATCATTAGATTGACCCACACTGTTATTATTGTACATTCATTGAATGAGAACAGCGTCTTCTTCCCTCCAGCCTATCATGAGTCGTACGCTTAATGCGGATCGACGATCGTGTGGTATATGCACTCGGGTTGTTGAGAGATCAGCTAATTATGTTACCTGTTCGTTGTGTTGTTGTGTTTTTCACTCTAGTTGTTATTACCAACCCACTGATACCCATATGGTTACTGACATTTGGTTGTGTTGTTGCTGCATTTGCGATGTTCTACCATTCACAAGTGATGAATTTGATTTTAAAGAGTCGGTTATAACTATGGACTACACAAACTTTGATTTGATTGATGATAATCTTGTACTTGAGGTATTCGCGGACGAGCCTGTTGCCGGGGCGATACTAACTGAAATTGATACAGACCCTGATCATAATTACTTTGATAACATTAATTGGAACAGCCCTTATTCCTCCGTAAACTCCATTGAGGCTAAATTTAAAGCCACATGTTGACGAATTATCTGTGCTCCATATTAACTGCAGAAGTCTGGTTCCTAAGCTGGCAGAAATTCGCGAGATGCTTGACTGCCTTCCGGTTACTGTGCTTGCTCTCTCTGAAACTTGGCTAGAAGCTTCCATGGAAGACACTATTATAATTCCTGGCTACAATTTCATTCACAGAGCGAGAACTGGGAGCAGAGGAGGAGGGGTGGCCATGTTAATCAGGGATGACATTAAGTATAACCCTGTCTGTGTCTCTTCAAAGAACGGCTCCCCAAAAACCTATGAAGAATTGTTCGTTAGATTGAATCTGGGTAATTCCTCGTGCATAATGGGAGTCATATACAGACCGCCGGGGCATGACCTGATTGAATTTAACTTGGAAATTGAGGAACTTTTATCTAACACTCTCAAGAATAGTAAGGAGATAATTTTAGCAGGAGATTTTAACATTGACCTTTTAAAAATCAATGAGCACAAGGATACTAATTCATTCTACAACTGCATGACCTCTCACCTACTCATACCTACCATCACGAGACCTACTAGAATTACCCCAACTTCGGCTTCACTTATCGACAACATCTTCACCAATGCGTGGTCCAAAGTCACTGACTCGTTCATAATTCCCACCGACCTGTCGGATCACTTTCCGATACTCACCTGCCTATCGCTTGATACACCCAGGAGCAGACCCTCCCGTCCTAGGGACGAGCGCATAGTAAATGATGAAAGGATAGAGGAATTTGGTATCTCTCTTGGCAGTATCAATTGGGATCCTGTATTGAAAAGTTGTTCTGATGGAGATCCAGATCGGGCATATGAATCATTCTTTGAGCTTTATAAAGGAGCCTATGATTCGGCCTTTCCAATTAGGACGAAGAGTAAAGGGGTCGGGTCCAAATTCAAGCAACCGTGGATGACCACTGGGCTCCTCAAATCCAGTAAAAAGAAAGCCTCTCTCTATCTTAACCCATTAATGCCCAACTTTTTTGTTCTGTAAAATATTTTGATTTTTAGTTATGTGCAATGACTTTAGGCCATATCTCCATTACTTTTGTTTATATTTCACTTCCCCAAATTTTTTTCGCACTTTAAAGTTTGATCCCATATATGGGATTGTAGGCACAAGCGATGGCGTCAACTGCTAGAGCAAACCATAATGTAACACTTACCAATTACACCAGTCAAAAACATTTAATTGCGTTAATCATGTTAAAGCTCTTCTGAACAAACATTTAAAAATGTTACTACAAAGCAAACAGTTTGATTGCATTTTGCTCATCCTCAAAATCAGTCATACCGGGAATAATCACTTCAGCTTCGTATGAAAATTTTCAAAACAGCCCACTTGCAGGCCGACGTTGCACTTCAGGCATTTCGACTTAGCCTTTCTTCCGCAGGCACTTCAGCTGTGTTGTGTTGCTGTGCTCTTACCCATTAAAGAGTACATCGACAGATACCCCCGGTACTCGGCGGTCAAACGGAACCCTGTGCCCCGTTGGACGTCCAATTGGCTGTCTGTAGTGTATCGCTGGATATAGACAGCCGTCAACATGAATTGTTTACAAACGTGATGGCCATAGTACTGGGTACGGAAGCATGCTCTCTTCGATGCTCAATTGCTCATGTCCTGCTGACAGGGATTGTAGATGAGAAATCGTTCATTCATTGTCCACAGAAGAGGTCGAATTTTTATCCATTTTGTCACCAGCTGTAAGAAAAGTGTTGTGAGCTACATGTGGAAACTGTAAAATTTCCTCAAACCTATTCCTTGCCATAACCGAATTGACAGGACTATTCATGACGTAATCGTCCTATTGTCTATGCGACAACATGGAACAGTTGAGTAGCCACTGATTATCAGGGTCGCAGGAAATGATCGCATTTCGTTGCTCTCGACACCAAAAGTTGGCTTTCTCTTCTGCCTCGGCATACTTTGTAGTGCTGTTGCACACAAACTCAAACGAACTGGCAGGTGTCCGAGGAACGTTGGCTTACTAACCGACCATTGAAGAAAACGCGAGGATGCTGGTATAGATCACGCTTGCCCCATCTTCCAGGCTGCTGCTCTTGCAGTTGCAGCTGTGCCTTACATCCAGTTGATGATTTCAGGAATTTCAGTGGAACGTTATCATTATCTGAATCGCGGTGTTGCTCGCATTCCATGTTGTCTATGTCTCGTCTTTCAGTTCCATCATACGTCCTGGCATCAGTTTCAGCTAGTCCATTCGCCCATTTGATAAGTTGTTCATGACGCCCCTTCCTCATGACCACTGTCTTCATCAGTAGTGACCACAACATTTGGCGGATCAATGAGTATGTTACCCATATTGAAGTGATAGGCCTATGCCTTTCAAGTTCATGCAATACATCAGCATTCAGCAACCAGGTAGACCTATGTGTGTCTGCATGGAAAACCAAAGCCATATTTCAAGTGTGGGATCATTCATTCACTTTGGAACTGTATTGACAACATCAACAGCATTTTGAGAGGTAACTCTATGATGATTTGCAAACTTGCATGTAGGAGTGGTCTCTCGTGCCTACAATCCCAAATATGGGATCGGGCTACTACCACCCAGCTATCAATAATAAAATCATTTTCTGCCACAATGGCTAATACCTAATAACTAAAATACATTTTTCTAAGCAATGAATAAGTTATTTTTGTTTAATAATAAATGAGTAAATTATACTAAATTTTTGCGCGTAGCCATTTTGACAGAACATGAATTTGCAATACTTATCAAGATATGACGTAATTACACCCAAAAATACACAAAATCTGGTAGGTGTAAATTAATTATCTTGAAGAACAATATGTCATAAGTAAGTCACTTTAAAATTTATTTGACATTACACTTTGTTTAAAGAAATATTAGCAATTTTTTGCATCATCCCATATATGGGATTGTAGGCACTAATGGGTTAAGTATCTAAAAAATCCATCTACTTTTAATAAAAATAAATTTGTTGAATATAGAAACAAATTCAAAGCTGTAAGAGTTAGGGCCGAAAAAAATTACTATGCTGCAGAATTTTGTAAACATAAAAATGACCTTAGAAAAACGTGGCAACTTATACGCTCGATTATGACTTTGGGGAAAAAAGAAACCAATATCGAATCGCTTAAAGTTAACGGAATTCTAACTAATGACGCTGTGCAAATGGCGAACAGCTTTAATAATTACTTTACTAATATTGCTTGCTCTTTAGCGGAAAACATGCCAGACCCGCCTTTTGACTTTTCTACCTATATGCCTACTCCCCTATTAAATTCGATAGGCCTCTTGCCTACCTCGGCCGAGGAGGTTATTAACATTAGTTCGGGCATACGCTTAACCCACAGTAGGGGATTGGATGACATCGACCCTTGTATTGCCACTCGCTTTCTGACCCATGTTGCCCATCCTCTGGCAGAAGTCATTAACTGCTCGTTCAACAACGGGATTGTTCCCCAGGCCTTGAAAGCTGCCAAAGTTGTGCCTATCTATAAAAAGGGGATAAAGACAGCGTTGCAAATTATCGACCTGTTTCAATCCTCCCGTATTTCTCCAAATATTATGAAAAACTTATGTATAGCCGCCTCTTTAACTACGTCAATAGTCTAAACATCATTTTCGAATCTCAGCACGGTTTCCAGTCTGGTCATTCTCCCTATATGGCGCTATTAAGTATGCAAGACATGATCTCCAAAGCTATTGATAATAACGACTACTCGGTGGGGGTATTTTTTGATCTTTCTAAAGCGTTCGACACTGTCGACCATAAAATACTAATTAATAAACTTGAAAATTATGGAATTAGGGGCATTCCTCTCAAATGGTTCATAAGTTATCTCGAGAATCGCACTCAAAATGTAGGCCTAATGTGTAACGAGGTACTTTCTGAGGAAGGGATAATTAGGTTTGGAGTCCCTCAAGGGTCTATTCTTGGCCCCTTATTGTTTCTCCTCCATATCAACGATTTGGCTAACGTCTCCTCCACAATATTCCTGATTCTTTTTGCTGATGATACAAATGTTTTCTTCTCTCATAGTTCCTGGCAAGTCCTCCTCAATACCCTAAATAAAGAATTATCTAACATTTCTGAATGGTTCTGTGCAAATAGACTTACTCTTAATCTCGATAAGACCAATTTTATTTTGTTTAAATTGCACAGGAAACCACCCCCCACCGAAAAGCCGTGTCTGCTTGTTGGTGATATCCCCTTGTCCCAAGTGGAATCCACGAGGTTTCTAGGTATTGAGGTAGATCAGCATCTCACCTGGAAGCAGCACATTAATTATATTTCGTCTAAAATTGCAAGGAATATTGGTATACTCGCTCGTACTGCTTTTCTATTGCCTGCGTCTATAAGACTAAACTTATATTATTCCCTGGTATACCCTTACTTAACCTACTGTAACATGATATGGGCATCAACATATGAATCTATAGGCTGTCTAAGCTAGTTGTGCTTCAGAAAAGGGCTGTACGTATTATCGCGGGCATTCGTAGGGGAGAACACACTGGCCCTCACTACTATAAGTATAAGCTTCTTAACATTAACCAGATTAAGTGTCTTCAAATAGGTGAGTTTATTTATCGCCTAAAGAATGGATTACTCCCTCAAGTATTCAGCAACTACCTCCAATTGGGCTCTGACATTCACACTCATTACACAAGAAACGCTAAGGCATACCGTTCCGTTAGAACCCACTCCAACATTCGTCGCTTCACGATCAAGTCATCTGGCACTTCAGTTTGGAACTCTATTCCTACTGAAATTCGCAATGCATGCAATCTCCACATATTTAAAAAAAGGTATCGCTTTTTCTTACTTGGTGATTAGAACTCTTACAACTTCACTAACTGTCACTCAAACCTTAGAATCGTTCACTATGAGTGCAATGCCGCATTTTAGTTAAGTCTGTAGTTAAGATTGTAGTTAAGCTTTACACATGTCAATGTAACGCTCTCAGTCAATTCTGGATTCACGGATTACCTTTGTTTGTGTAGTTTATACCGTGGTTGTTTTTTCCATTCTGTATCTGTACTCAGTTCCATCTTTCGATTGATTTGGTTAATTCTTGTACTTAGGGTGTCCCTCCTAGCGGGATAGCTATCCCTTTTGGGCCTTCCCTTTGTAACCAATGTGTCTTTCTCATTAGTTATTTTGTGAAAATTGGTTGCAATAAAAAAAATACTTGACTTGACTTGACTTGATATTTCTAAGGTGCCGTGGTTCTATCCACATAATTAAAACAGTGTAAATTGTTTTACGTTATTAAACTGTAATTTTATGTTTGTTACTAAGGACAGAGTAAAGTGTTCCGTTCTGGGTAAAATTCTTTGACAAGTTGACAGTAAAAGTCTTGAATTTATCTCAATCAGTAATCCGAAATCTAAGCACTAGAGAGCTATTATTGCATCATTTTGTGAGACTTTATTTTGGACTATTGCTACATATTGTCTTTGCATTCCAGGTGTATTCAGAAACAAAATTACTTAGCTTTATAATTCTGCTTAGAATAAGTAGGGTGTGTAGTATTTTGTCATTATGAATGACAGAAGGTTTAGTTAAGATTGTTATGTATTTAGAATTGTTGGTGTTTTGTTTAAGAGGTTGAACTGTCTGCAAGACAGATTATTATGTTTTAAGATCTCATAAGCTTAATGTGTGATTGTATTATACTTAATCCGTGGAGTTTCTTCTCCCACGTGAAACTGGTGTTTGCCCAAATCGACGTATTACACCGATCAATTGAGCCGCAATATGTAAGACTAGGCTACATCTTCTGCCAGCCTTTTCTTCCGTCGTTCCTTCTGCCAGTTCGTCCTTCATCCCTACTTATTTCATTTCGGTTTTCCTTCCGTCCTTCTTTGCTTCTTGCCTTCTATCTTTCCTCTCATCTTTCCTTCATCCCTTTCTTTCTTCCTCATCCTTCCTACATCCCTAACTGTACCCTTTGTTCAAAGCACTCGCTGCCCTTTCCTTGGACTTCCTTTCGTTGAAATTGGTCTGCGAAGGGTTTTGTCAAACAGACGTCCGTCCGTCCGTTTGGGTCCCCGGGAAACGGCGGCGAAACCTGAACGATGGAATTAGGTCGATTAATTAATTCGTCTGTGTTCAAAAGGCTTATGTGGATATAGGCCTATAGGCTATTTGCGCAACACTGATGAGTCTTTCTTGAAGTAGCGCTATATAGACTAGATTTGCAATCTCTATTATGCTTATTTAGCGCCTTTTGCGAAATTCACAGCTCCCTGGTTCCGCCACTCGGGCTCCTAATCTGGACTCCTAAAATGACAGACAACCTGGGGTCTGCGCACGTATAGGCCTACGGTGGTGAAGAATCTCACCCGATCAATTCTTAGAAAAATGAACCGAGTCGAGGACCCATGCTGTTGCTACAGAAAAGCGTTTCTATTTACATTTATTTAATTTTACTAAAGTAAAACCCTATGTCCCATAGTAGAACGTGAGGTGTTCATTTCTCGTTCTTTAGCCAGAACTGGACTAACCCGTGGTCATACAGGACAGCTTATCGCAGGACTTGCCATTTACTCCACCCAGCGTGCGCCAATAGGCCTAATGTTTGATAGCTGAAAAACGTAGAGGCCTTTTATTTTTTAAAGAAGAGCATTACTTTGAGCTATCCCGAGAGGCAACCATGCATATGAAGTGTTAGCTGCTTCATTTTCTTAGCCTCGGCATATGAGGACGAATGGCCAGTCCTCTGCCTCGCGACTCATCTTTCCACCGTCAGTGTGCGGTCAATGTACTCATTATAGCAGAGGCAAACAAAGCATAAATGAGCAGATATTTAACGGTACATGTACTGGTTGTCTATAAAAACCTTCTCTTAGGCCTACAGTTAATTTCAAATGTCCATGTAATCGTTGTAAGCAATGTAATGCATGTACGCTTGTCAGATCCAAATAAAGGCTACGTTAATTAGTTAAACAAGTTCCCCTTGGTTGTTATATGAAATCCGCTCTAATGGGCGCAAACCCGCCACCTCTCGATTACCAACCAAGCATCCAACTGAAAGTGGATCCATTTTCTCCAAAGGATTATGATTTTTTATTGCGGTTTCCATGATGTGGACGTTACGATAACGGCGCCAGGTGTTAGATTGGATTGGATTAGATTAGATTAGGCCCCTATATCAGATTTGCAAATGAAATAGTCCTTATTACCCTCCTCACAACGGATCCTTCCGTCCTTATGCCAGTCTTTCCTTCCTTCCCATTCTTCTTTACTTCTGTAAGCCTTTTCTTCCATCATTTCTGTATTTCTTCCTTTTGTAAGTTTTACCTTCTGCCAGTCCTTTCTCTTCCGACAAACTTTCGTTCGATTAAAAACTAGTGTGTTCCTGAACTCTATTCTTCCGTAGGCCTATGCTGTTCCAGTGTCTTCATGGATTTTCTAGTTGGATTCTCAAACAGACTCACTCTGGAATTTGATTCAACGATTTTAACTCATAGTAGTCGTAACATTACACAAGCGCTGTAGAAATTCACAGAATTTTATTCTGTGGATTTCACATTAAGTGAAATTTAGTTTATCCGAAGTTATCATAGGGCCTATAGGCCTACGATCTGTTCCCTTGAAGCAAATCAGCATTTACAATTTTGACCCGCTTCTGAAAAGTTGAAGGTTTCTCACCTGCATATGTTTAGAATAGAAATAACTCACTTTGCGCAAAATTACTTCTCATCTGCTGCTGAAAAACTGACTTAGGACGAGTTCTGCAGAACTTGCGCGATATAAAAATATCCGCATTTATTTATGCATGAAGCGCAATTAAAGATGACGTCATTAGTATTGGCGTCTTTCTCCATAAAAGGCGGTTTCTTTCTGCCATGTAAAATTTCAAATCTACTGCTTTACAAGTTTTCCGTTATAATTATTCGATAGTAATTCAGCGGTTTGCTTTCTCGTTGTCGGTGTGGACTCGAGCAGAGTAGGACTTCATAATTCTTTCTCTATTTAAAACATTTCAAGGATCTCACTATAAAATAGTTTGTTTCCGTATAGGCGTACAGCCCTACACTTATCTCCCACTTCTCGGTGTTCGTAACTTCGTAGCTTAGGCGTTGTTTTTCAATTCTACCATATATCTTTCTGGCATCAGGAATGTGCTCAGAGAATGACTGCGTTGAAAAGCTGAATAGCTATTGATTTTAGAGTCAATTTAGACATATCGGAATCACGGACTATCTCAATCGAGTGGATACAGTTGAATGAAACTTACAATCCGTTTTAAGTCTTTCATAAATTGGACATTTGACAGCTCAATGTCATAATAGGCCTAATAGATTCCGTAGCTACCTTTTATAATAAATTTACATCTAACAGCGATGCTAAATTTTATACCAGCGTGAAATCGAGCGTGCAATCTTTGCCTGTTAAAAGTTGACTCATTTTATTTCATGTTTTGTCACTTTATTTTATGGATAAATCTTCTGCGGCGGAAGATACCGCCACAAAATAAACGAAAATTTTACTTCTGCGGCTGTAACCTTTTGCGCATGCGTCACGCATGCGCCGCACATGCAACTTGAAAACATCTTAAAATGGCGGACGTGTGGCCAGTTCAAATCTTTCGCCGAGGATTTATCCTTGCTCAAATGCGTTACTTCCTATATATTGGCGTCGTGAGGGTCGGCTAGGGTCAGGTTAGGCGTCGTGAGTGTCGGTTAGGGTCAGGGTTAGGGTTAGAGTCGTTTTTAGATAAAATGTGAAAAAATTTCCGCCGCAGAATACGTTTTCGCGGGTTGCGTGGCGGCATTATCCGCCGCAGAAGTAAGTTTTCGCGGGTTGCGTGGCTGCATTTTCCGCCGCAGAAGCACCACGCTTATTTTATATAGGCTATTTCATTTCATGCTATGATGTTTGACTGTTTTGTTTCCAGACGGTAACGTCTGGAAAAATCTTTCGATATAGACCTACCTACAGTGGCGGATCTAGGCTATTAGTTTTGGGGGGCGAAGTCGCCTTGAGTGGAGAGTTGCTCGCGCCGAAGGCGCGAAGCCCCTTACGATTAGGGGGTTTGGGGGCGTCGTAAGCTCCCCAGCGGGATCTGGGGCGGAGCCCCAGACGCAAACGCATTTTGCAGCATTTGAGTACAAAGGAGGCCTGTTTTTGGCAATATATTTCGGGGATTATTCAATCATATAAATGTATGAAAAATTGAACATAATACGGTTCAAAAGTAAATTACGTGCATTGAATCCCCTTCTCCGAAACGCAGCGTTTTCATTGGCCGTCGTTTTCATTGGCCGCAACAAAAACGGGCGCGCTGCCTCATTAAACGAACGCTATGTCGTAAAATGAACGCGGACTATATATTTGTAGAGGTAACTGCTTCATAAGACGCATTATAGGATACTAGATGGATATAGTAAAAAACTTTGTTTTTACGGGCTGTATTTTATTATTTATGCCATCGACGACGATTCGACGTACATAGGCGCCGAGTTTACCCCGAAAGTGGCAGGGCCCAAAAAGGGGCATCTGCTTCATAAGACGCATTATAGGATACTAGATGGATATAGTAAAAAACTTTGTTTTTACGGGCTGTATTTTATTATTTATGCCATCGACGACGATTCGACGTACATAGGCGCCGAGTTGACCCCGAAAGTGGCAGGGCCCAAAAAGGGGCATCTGTCCCCCGAAGTCTTTGGGCCCCGACACTTTCGACAACGCTTTGTAGAGTATTTACTGCCAATTGGAGCCTGTTTTGGACACTTGATTTAGGTCCCCTAACAAATTTTTCTTCTCGTTAATATGCATACCATGTACTTAAGTCATGCATAGAAATGTGAAAATAATATGGTAATAATAATTCGATCCCACAATAACTTTAGCAATTAACACTTAAAATTTCTCAACCAACCATAGGCGGCTAGGCCATAGCCTATAGTTCGATGGAGCATTTGCTCAAAGGCTTCTATGATTTAGACGACTATGGAGTATGGACCCAAAGTCAAAGAAGTCTGCAATTTCGTGCATAGGCGGAGACCTGCCGCTTAAGTTGGGTAGGACGGATTATGGATGCGTGCCCGAATGAGGCCGGTGAGGGTCGGTTAGGGTCAGTTTTTATGGTCGTGAGTGTCAGTGTGAGTGTCAGTGTTGGAATTACAGTAGTCTTTAGATAGTTGTTGTGGTCGGATAACAGCGTCGGCTCGATCTTTTTACTTTTTATGGACAATTGGAGGGGCGATCGCCCCCGTCGCCCCCCCTTGGATCCGCCACTGCCTACCTATAAGCTAAAGATTCGCATGAGTATCCACACTGGAGAAAGAGCATTTTTGTGCAAGGTGTGTCAGAAAACATTCAAATGCTGTGCATATCCGATAAAACACAATAATAACCCATGCTCGAGAGAAACCGTTTGAATGCCACATATGTGAAAAGAGATTTGCCATGTCTTCCAGTTTACGAGATCATGTTAGAATGCATACTCGGGAGAAACCATAGGCTACCAATGTCAGTTCTGCCAAAGAGCTTTCACAAAACAATTTACTATGCAGGTTCACAAGAAAAAACACGCTGGACTGAAACAATTTCTATGCCAGGTATGTAATAAAACGTTGTCTTGTTATTCTAGTCTAGAAAGGCATGTTAGAATTCATACTGGAGAGAAACCTTTTCAGTGCGATTTGTGTCAAAAATCAATTTCACTGTCGTATGACCGCAAAGTTCACATGAGGTTCCATTTTGGAGATACCAGAGAAAAACCGCACCTATGCCAGCTATGCACGAAATCATTCACTTGCCACAGTAAATTCAAGATTCACATGAGAATCCATACTGGAGAGAGACCATACCAATGCCAGATGTGTAAAAAGAGTTTCTCGGAATCCTACAACCTAAAAAAACACGAGAGAATCCATACGGGACATAAACCATACAAATGCCAGCTATGCCCCAAAACTTTTGCACTCTGTAATGGTTTGAATATTCACATGAGAACCCATACTGGAGAGAGGCCTTACCAGTGCGAGGTGTGTCAGAAAAGCTTTCATCAATCTTCCCATCTAAAATGCCATGCAAAGGTTCATACTAGAGAGAAGCCGTACCAATGCCAGTTATGTAAGTTTAAAACTAATAATAATGACAGTCTAAAGAAGCATATAAGAGCACACACCGCCGAGAAACCTTATCTTTGTCAGGTATGTCTGAAAACATTCAGAAGCTCTTCAAACCTGAGAAGTCATGAAAAGTGCCACTCTGGAGAGAAACCATTTCTGTGTCAGGTTTGTAACAAGACATTTTCCAGATCTACTGTACTACGATGGCATACTGAAGTCCATACCAGAGAGAAATCATACCAGTGTCAGATATGTGAACAAAGATATTCCCGATCTTCTACTTTAAAAGAGCATATTAGAACCCACACTGGAGAGAAACCACACCACTGTGAGTTTTGCCAGAAATCATTCGCATTCACATCTTCTCTGCGGAACCACACAAGAACCCATACTGGAGATAAACCATACCAATGCGAGTTATGTAAGAAATGTTTTCCAGGATCCTCCCATCTAGCAAACCATGTTGTGATCCATACCGGAGAGAAACCATACCAATGCCACTTATGTGCATTTAAAACTAATGTTAAAATTAGTCTAACGGGTCACACAAGGACACATCACGGACAGAAGCCATACCTTTGCCGGATATGTAATAAAGCATTCACACGTTCTTCATATCTCAGAAATCATGAAAGATCACATACAAGTGAGACCATTTCTGTGCCAGGCTTGTAAAATAAAACATTTTTTCCGAATTTCCAGTCTACGAAATCAAGCTAGAATCTCTACAAGACTGGACCAACCCTTTGCCAACTTTGGTAGTTGTTCTCAAACCGATCTGTGCAGCTTAACAAGGAAGAGATTACGTTAAAGAACTTGAAAATTCTACATAAATGTTATTCTCAGCAGATTCACAATGGATAACTTTAAAATGCGCTTAGGGTCATATCAAAACCACGAAACTTATATGAGATGAAAATTGTTTTATCTTTTGAGGGTGCAAGATCGTTGTATAGAGAAGAATATGTGAAGTACTGTTGCAGCCATAGGTATATACCATCTTCCTCAGGGTTTCTGGTACCTCAGAAAGAATTATTGGTAGAAGATGAACATTTTAACAGCTTGACGGTTTTGATCCTAACGAAAGAAATTGAATTGGTATTGAGATTCAATATTTCTAATACATGTTCTAATTATTCATTCAACTGATGTGGAGGTAACATTCTGACTTTAATGTAATGAAAATCTGCCTTGATTTCTGAAAAACAATGAATATTAATTATGGAGAGGTATAATAAGGATCCTTCGAACATTCCATGATTTGGAGAGTTATGTAAGAACCATTTTTTGAGAAAACCACACAAATTTTCACTGCAGAAATCTTATGCTCATGGTGATCATCTGATAGTTCACATGAGAAATCATACTTTATAGGACATCATGCAAATGCCAGTTATGTCAGAAAACAATACTGATATAGGTAGCTTCATGCATTGTGCAATTGAGAACCCATACTGGCCAGAAACTGTACAGGTGTCAGTTGTGTCAGAAAACATTTGCTCATGGTTGTAATCTCAAAGTGCAGGCGAGAACCCATACTGGCGGAAAACCATACATATGTCAGCTATGTTCGATATCATTTGCAATAGTCAGTAAGCTAAGATTCATATGAGCTCTCATACAGTAGAAAAACTATTCATATACGAGCTTTGTAATAAAGGATTCACAGAACTGCAAAGTTTAGAGACACAGAAGAACTTTTGCGGGTGGGATTCAACACACATGCAATAAACCTTATCACAAGTCCAGTTCTTCAACCATGGAGTTTAAACTCTCAATAGAGATTGTGAAGAAGTTGCAAACCTTTCTGTCTTGTAGATTCATCACATTTAGCAGAACAGGCGTCATTCATAAACCACAATCATAATAAAATTATTGGCCAGAAAATTATGGTTGCAGAATGTCTTAACAAAACCGATGTAATTGATCATGCAATATCGTTTATGGCAAAATCGTTTGGATGTGCTATATGTGATGATATGTTTGAAATAGATAAGGAATTTTTCGAGCATTGTTCTAGCCTCTCTAGCATTTCTCCACCTTATGACTTATTTGTTTACCTTTGCTGAGTAACATTTCCACATAGTTAAAGACTGAAGAAAGATTGAAGCATTTTATTGTGATTTGAGGTTTCAAAACAATGAGCCTTACAAGTGCGAGGTTACATAAATATTTAAGTAGTGCTACAGCCCGTGTTTCTTGAAATTTTGTGTTGGCGAGCGCCAAATGTCTATGGTGCCGAGGTTCTTTTCAGATATTGAAAAAGTGTAAATTCTTTCAGGTTATAAAATGGAATTTTTATGTTTTTTTTACTAAGGAGTAAAGTGTTTCGTTTTGGGATCCACTCTTTGACAACTTGACAGTAAAGTCTTCAATTTATCTCAATCAGTTCTTCCGTTGGGCAAGACTCTATAAAGATATGTTAGCTGTTAATTATTTTTTAAGACTTTATTTTGGACAATAATTGCTTCTTATTGTCTTTGCATTCCTGGCGTATTCATAAAGAAAATTACTTACCTTATTCTGCATAGCCTACATAAAGTGGGGATGTTGTATTTTTGTCATTATGAATGATTGAATGTGTAGTTAAGCTCACTCTGTGAGTGCTATGAAGCTCTATGTCCACAAATTTGGACAGTGTCTCAAAGCTATAGAGGAACAAGTCAGTCATCCAATAGAATCATTAATTTTGTATCACGTGAATTGGAGATAAAACCGTGTTCGAGTGAGGTCTGAAAAAAGAATTATACGGTGCTATGTCCATAGCCAATAGCAGTGAGAGATCTTAACACGTGACTGGACTTAGAACCTACAGCACTCACTTTGTCTGCAATCAATAATGCTACAGGGCCTACAGCTCTATGTCCAAAAATAGTCACCCCTGCCATAATTATAGCCAAATTACTCATAATCGGTTTACATTATGATCGAAATACACATAATCATACTAAGGGAAAACTTTGTTTTACAAAAAGTTTAATTTAATTGCCATCAATAAAAGAGCAAAAAATTTTTGTCAGCAAATCTTAAAAATCGTTTTTCTCCGTTTCGCAAAAAGTGGACATAGAACTATATAGTTCTAAGGGTACGAAATTCAAAGAATTTTATTCTGTGGATTTCACATTAAGTGAAGCTTAGTAAGTGTTTATCCGAAATTATCCTATAGGCCTATAGGCTTACGCTCTGTTCCTCTTGAAGCAAATCAGCGTAAAACTTACAATTTTGACCCGCTTCTGAAAATTTGAGGGTTTCTCACTTGCAAATGTTTAGTAAAGAAATTATGCGGAAATACGTTTGATCTGCTGCTGAAAAACTGACTTAGGACTGAGTTCTGCAGAACTTGCGCGATATAAAATATCCGTATTTATTTATGCGTGAGCGCAATTAGAGATGACGTCATTAATATTAGCGTCTTTCTCCATAAATGGCGGTTGCTTTCTGCCATGTAAAATTTCAAATCTACTGTAGGCTTTACAAATTTTCAGTTATAATTATTCGATAGTAATTCAGCGGTTTGTTTTCTCGTCGTCGGTTTGGACTCGAGCAGAGTAGGACTTCTTGATTCTCTCTCTATTTAAAACATTTCAAGGATCTCACTATAAATAGTTTGTTTCCATACTCTTATCTCCCACTTTTCGGTGTTCGTTACTTCGTAGCTTAGGCGTTGTTTTCAATTCTACCATATCTCTTACTGGTATCAGGAATGTGCTCCGACAATGACTGCGTGAAAAGCTGAATAGGCCTAACTATTGATTTTAGAAATATCGCTATTCACGGACTTTCTCAATCGGGTGGATACAGGTAAATGAAACTTACGGACCGTTTAATTGTAATATATTGGACATTTGACAATTCAATGTCCCAATAACAGAATCAGTAGCTGCCTTTTATAACAAATTTAGGCCTACATCTAGCCTAACCGCAATGCTATTTTTCATTGCATTGTGTAATCGAGAGTGCAATCTTTTCTTATAAAAGTTGACTCATTTTATTTTTGTTTTATCACTTTATTTTATGTTTTTCATTTCATCTGATGATTTTTGACTGTCATGTTTCCAGACGTTACACAGGGGCCAATCCTTTCGATATAGGCCCTACCTATAAGCTAAAAATTCACCTGAGTATCCATACTGTAGAAAGAGCATTCCTGTGCAAGGTGTGTCAGAAAGCATTCTGAAAAAACACACAATAATAACACATGCTCAAGAGAAACCCTTTGAATGACACATATGTGAAAAGAGATTTTCCATGTCTTCCAGTCTACGTGATCATGTTAGAACTCATACTGGAGAGACACCCTATCTATGCCATTTGTGTCAGAATTCATTTTCACGGTCTTATGACTTCAAAGTTCACACGAAGCTCCATTTCGGAGATACCAGAGAGAAACCATGCCTTTGCCAGCTATGCACAAAATCGTTCACATGTAACAGTCAATTCAAGATTCACATGAGAACTCACACTGGAGCGAGGCCTTACCAATGCCAGACATGTAGAATGAGTTTCTCTCAATCCTCAGGCGTAAAAACACATGATCGAATCCATACGGGACATAGGCTAAACCATACAAATGCCAGCTTTGCCAGAAAACTTTTGCACAATGTAATGCTTTAAACATTCACATAAGAACCCATACTGGAGAGAGGCCATACCAGTGCGAGGTATGTCAGAAAAGTTTTAATCATTCATCAAATCTAAAATGCCATGTAAAAGTTCATACTGGAGAGAAGCCATACCAATGCCAGTTAAGTAAGTTTAAAACTAATAAAAGTAATGGTCGAAAGATGCACATGAAAACACATACCGAGGAAAGACCATTTCTTTGCCAGGTTTGTCTGAAAACTTTCAAAAGATCCTCAAATTTGAGAAGTCATGAAAAGTGCCATTCTGGTGAGAAACCACATTTGTGCCAGGTTTGTAACAAGACATTTTCCAGATCTACTGAACTACGACGACATACTGGAGTTCATACTACAGAGAAATTATACCAATGTCAAATATGTGAAGGACGTTATTCCCAATCTACTACTCTAAAACAGCATTTTAGAATCCACACAGGAGAGAAACCATACCACTGCGAGTTTTGCCAGAAATCATTCACATTCACTTCTTCTCTGCAGAATCACAAAAGAACCCATACTGGGGAGAAACCATACCACTGTGAGTTTTGCCAGAAATCATTCACATTCACTTCTTCTCTGCAGAATCACAAAAGAACCCATACTGGGGAGAAACCATACCACTGCGAGTTTTGCCAGAAATCATTTACAGTCGCTTCCTCTCTGCTGTCTCACAAAAGAACCCATACTGGAGAGAAACCGTACCAATGCCAGTTGTGTAAGAAATCTTTTAGACAATCTTCCCATCTAACAAACCATGTTAAAATCCACCCCGAAGAGAAACCATACGAATGCCAGTTATGTGCATTTAAAACTAATGTTAACAGTAGTCTAATGCGTCACACAAAAAGACATAAAGGAGAGAAGCCATACCTTTGCCAGGTGTGTTATATAACATTCGAAAGCGCGTCAATGCTGAGGAAACATGAGATAACACATCGAAGTGAGACCATTTCGGTTCCAGGTTTCTAAAAGACAACATTTTGCCGATTTCCCAGTGTATGAAATCATCCAAGAATCCCTGCTGAAATAAACCATACCTGAGCTAGGTTCTAGAGTTATTTCTTAACCAATCTGTGCAGCTTAACAAGTGAGACACCACTTAATAAACATTCAAATGCTAGAAGGGTCATATCAAAGCCAGGAAATTTTTATGAAGTGAAAAATGTTCCATATGTTGAAAGTGCAAGATCATTGTATACAGAAGATTACGTGGAGTACTGTTGCAGCCATAGGTATATGCTACTCTTCCCTCTATGTTTCTGATACATCAAAGGGATTTTTTGGCAAGAGATGAAGATTCAAACAGGTGGATTTCATATAAATTGCTCCTAGCGAAAGACATTCAATTGAAATGAAGACTCAATATTTCTAATAAATGCATGTACTAATTTTTGATTCAGATGTGTAGGAAATATTCTGACCTTTATGTAATTGCAGTCGACCTTCTTTTTGAAGTACAATAAAATTATGGAGAGCTATATAAGTCTCCTCGCACATTCTGGTGATTTGGAGAGGTATATAAAATCCAATTTAGGTGAAAACCAGACATTTTTACCCCAGAAATCTTATGCTCTAGGTGCTCATCAGAAAATTATAGTTGGAGAATGTCTTAACAAAATCGATTCAACTGATTATACAAAATCGTTGCTGATAAAATCTTTTGGATGTGGTATATGTGATGATATGTTTGAAATAAATAAGGATTTTCCCCGTATTGTTATAGCCAATCGAGCATATCTCCGCCTGACGACCCTTTTGTTTATCTGTGCTGAATTACAAAAGCCACATAGTTAAAGACTGAAGAACTAATGAAACACTTGATTTTTCTTCAGATAAAAAGAAATGGAAAGTATGTCGTAGAAGTTCCAGGTTAGTCGAGGTTACAAAAATATGTAAATAGGCTTACAAACTGTGTTTCTTTAATGTTAAACAAAGTTGCATATTAAGCACTCTGTTGTATA
Source organism: Aporrectodea caliginosa (assembly GCA_020284085.1). Lineage (NCBI taxonomy): Eukaryota > Metazoa > Annelida > Clitellata > Crassiclitellata > Lumbricidae > Aporrectodea > Aporrectodea caliginosa. The sequence continues at coordinate 60,072 of JACEVL010000601.1, forward strand.
CGGAATCCTGAGGTTCCTTTTTAGATTTCACATTAAGTGAAGCTTACTTTATCCGAAATTATCCTATGATATCCTATAGCTTATTATAGGCCTTGGCTATGCTCTGTTCATCTTGAAGCAAATCAGTGTTTACAATTTTTACCCGCTTATGAAATTTGAGGGTTTCTAACTTGCAAATGTTTAGTAAAGAAATAACTCACTTTGCGCAAAATTACTTCTGATCTGCTGTTGAAAAACTCCCGTGCGACTGAGTTTAACAGAACTTGCGCGATATACAAATATCCGCATTTATTTATGCATGAACGCAATTAAAGATGACGTCATTAATATTAGCGTCTTTCTCCATAAAAGTTGGTTGCTTTCTGCCATGTAAAATTTCAAATCTACTGTTTTACAAGTTTTCCGTTATAATTATTCGATAGTAATTCAGCGGTTTGTTTTCTCGTCGTCGGTTTGGACTCGAGCAGAGTAGGACTTCATAATTCTTTCTCTATTTAAAACATTTCAAGGATCTCACTAGGCCTAAATAGTCCATATGTTTCCATACACTTATCTCCCACTTTTCGGTGTTCGTAACTTCGTAGCTTAGGCGTTGTTTTCAATTCTATATCTCTTACTGGCATCAGGAATGTGCTCCGAGAATGACTGCGTTGAAAAGCTGAATAACTATTGATTTTAGAAATATCGGATTCACGGACTTTCTCAATCGAGTGGATACAGGTAAATGAAACTTACAGTCCGTTATAAGTCCTTCATATATTGGACATTTGACAGCTCAATGTCCCAATAACAGAATGGTAGCTGCCTTTTATAACAAATTTAGGCCTACATCTAACAGCCATGCTATTTTTCATTGCAGTCGAGCGTGCAATCTTTGCCTGTTAAAAGTTCACTCATTTTTGTTTCTATCATTTTATGATTTTTGACCTTCGACGTTATACCTACCTATAAGCTAAAGATTCGCATGAGTATCCATACTGGAGAAAGAGCATTCCTGTGCAAGGTGTGTCAGAAAACATTCAAATGCTCTGCAAATCTGAAAAAACACACAATAATAACCCATGCTCGAGAGAAACCCTTTGAATGCCACATATGTGAAAAGAGATTTTCCATGTCTTCCAGTCTACGAGATCATGTTAGAATTCATACTGGAGAGAAACCCTATCCATGCCATTTGTGTCAGAAATCATTTTCACGGTCTTATGACTTCAAAGTTCACATGAGGCTCCATTTCGGAGATACCAGAGAGAAACCATACCTATGCCAGCTATGCATAAAAATCGTTCACATGTAACAGTAAATTCAAGATTCACATGAGAATCCATACTGGAGAGAAACCCTTACCAATGCCAGCTGTGTAGAAAGAGTTTCTCACAATCCTCAAGCCTAAAAACACATGATCCAGATCCATACGGGAGATAAACCATACAAATGCCAGCTATGCCCGAAATCTTTTGCACATGCTAATGGTTTAAAGATTCACATGAGAACCCATACTGGAGAGAGGCCTTACCAATGCCAGATGTGTAAAAAGAGTTTCTCTCAATCCTCCGATCTAAAAACACATGATAGAATCCATACGGGACATAAACCATACAAATGCCAGCTATGCCCGAAAACTTTTGCACGCTGTAATGTTTTAAAGATTCACATGAGAACCCATACTGGAGAGAGACCTTACCAGTGCGAGGTATGTCAGAAAAGTTTTAATCAATCTTCCAGTCTAAAATGCCATGCAAAAGTTCATACTGGAGAGAAGCCGTACCAGTGCCAGTTATGTAAGTTTAAAACTAATAATAATGGGGATCTAAAGATGCACATGAGAACACATACCGGCGAGAGACCATATCTTTGCCAGGATGTCTGAAAACATTCTCAAGCTCTTCAAATTTGAGAGGTCATGAAAAGTGCCACTCTGGAGAGAAACCATTTCTGTGTCAGGTTTGTAACAAGACATTTTCCAGATCTACTCATCTACGACGGCATATTGGAGTCCATACCAGAGAGAAATCATACCAATGTCAGATATGTGAACAAAGATATTCCCAATCTTCTACTCTAAAACAGCATATTAGAATCCACACTGGAGAGAAACCATACCACTGCGAGTTTTGCCAGAAATCATTCACATTCGCTTCTTCTCTGCGGACTCACAAAAGAACCCATACTGGAGAGAAACCATACCAATGCGAGTTATGTAAGAAATGTTTTAACAATCTTCCCATCTAACAAGACCATGTTAGAATCCATACCGGAGATAAACCATTCCAATGCCACTTATGTGCATTTAAAACTAATTTTAGCAGTAATCTAATGAGTCACACAAGAGCACATCACGGAGAGAAGCAATACCTTTGCCAGGTATGTAATAAAACATTCACAAGTGCTTCAAGTCTGAGAAAACATGAAAAAGTGCACATACAGGAGAAACCATTTCTGTGCCAGGTTTGTAAAAGAACATTTTGCAGATCTTCCAGTCTTCAAAATCATGCTAGAATCCCTACTGGAATAAACGTTCCCTTCATCCTTCAGCATTGGTTTCTCAAACCATTCTGCTGACAACTGCCATACATCTTACATGGAGAGAACTTTAAAGAACTTTTGAATGCTAGAAGGTCATAACAAATACCGAGAAACTTATATGAAATAAAAATGTTCTATCTGTTGAGGTTGCAAGATCATTGGATAGAGAAGAATACGTGGAGTACTGTTGCAGCCATAGGTATATGCTACTCATTCTGTTTCTTTATGAAGTTATAGCAATTGGTCGTAGGAGATGAAGATTCAGACAGGTGGAACATATTGCTCTTAGAGAAAGACATTGAATTGGAATGAAGACTCAATATTTCTAATAAATCACATGTATTAATTACATTCAACTGTGGGGAAAACATTCTGACCTTAATGTAATAACAGTTGACCCTTCGTTTTTGACAACAACAATAAAATAACGGAGAGGTACAGAATCCTTTGCACATTCTGGTGATTTCAGAGGTATATAAAAACCAATTTTGGAGAAAAATCAGAAATTTCCACTGCAGAAATCTTATGCTCAAGATGATCGTCTGATGCTGACGTGAGAGAAACATGCTGGAGAGCATCACTGAAATATCAGTTATGTCAGAAATCAATACTGAAGTAGATAGCTTCAGGCAATGTGCTATTGAGAACCAATACTGGTGAAAAACTATACAGGTGCCACTTGTGTCAGAAGACATTTGCTCACGGTAGTAATCTGAAAGTGCATGTGAGAACCCATACTGGAGGAAAACCATACATATGTCAGTTATGTCCGATATCCATTTACAATAGTTTGTGAACTGAAGATTCATGTGAGAACTCATACTGGGAAAGACCATACCGGGTGTACATATAATTGGAGGTTTGTAATGAAGGATTCAGAGAACTGCAGTCTAAAGAGGCACAGAAGAACTCGTGCAACTGAGAATTCAATACACATGCAATAAACTTTATCACAAGTTCTTCAACCAAACAGTTTTAAACTCTATAAGCAGAATACAGCCACAGCATCTCAAAATAGATTGTGAAGCATCTGCAAACCTGTCTGATCGATTCATCACATTTTGTAGTACAGGCGTCATTCATAAACAAAGTGAATGCTTGACAAGTAACATCGTGATTCTAATCAAATTAGGGGTCAGAATATTATAATTGAATAGTATTCTTAACAAAGTTGATTCAACTGAGTATGCAAAATCGTTTCTGGCGAAATCTTTTGGATGTGGTATATGTGATGACGTGTTTGAAATAGATAAGGAATTTTTAGAGCATTGCTCTAGGCTTTCTAGCAATTTTCCACCTGACGACTTATTTGTTTACCTTTCCTGAATTACAATTCCACATAGTTCAAGACTGAAGAAAGATTGAGGCACTTGATTGTGATTTGAGATTTTCAAACATGTGCCTTGCAACTAACTAGTTGCTGAGGTTACATTGAAAATTTAATATGTAAATAGGCCTACATGCTGTGTTTCTTTAATTTTAAAAAGTTACGTATAATGCATTCCGTTTTTAAAGAACCCTTAGCTTCCTTTTTTAGAGGCGAAACATTTCTATGGTGCCATGGTTCTGTTCACGTAATTGAAAACAGTGTAAATTATTTCAGATAATCAAAGTGGAATTTTTCGTTTGTTACTAAGGACACAGTAAAGTGTTTCGTTCAGGGTTCCACTCGTTGACAACTTGACAGTAAAGTCTTGAATTTATCTCAGTCTGATTTTAGTTTATCTCCTCTGATGCCCTAGACTCCGCGTGCATCATTTTACGAGACTTTGTTCTGGACTATTTCTACTTATTGTCTTTGCATTCCAGGTTTATTTAGAAGCAAAATTACTTAGCTTATAATTCTGCTTACATTAAGTGGGGATGTGTTTTTTGTCATTATGAAAGATACAACGTGTAGTTAAGCTTGTTAGGTATTAGTAATAGTTGGTGTTTTTTTTAAGAGGTTGAACTGAATAGAAGACAGATTATTATGGTTTAAGATCGTTAAAGCTTAACGTGTGTTTGTATTTTAATTAATCTTTGCAGTTTATTCTACCACATGAAACTGGTGTATGCCCAAATCTAGGTATTACACAGATCAATTGAACCACAACATTTAAGACCACTTCCTTCTGCCAGCCTTTCCTTCTTTCTTCTTCTTTTCTTCCTTCTACCAGTTCTTCCTGCCTTCTACCAACTTTCCTTGCTTCCTTCTACCGTCCTTCCTTCCTTCTGCCAGTTCTTCCTTCAACCAGGACTTCCGTACTTCTTTACTCTCTTGTTTTCCACCGTCCTTAATACTTTCGTTCATTCTTTCCTTCTACCCATCCTTCCATCTTTCCTTCCTTCTCTCCTCCTTCATCCTTCCTACCTTCCTGTGGTTCCTTCACTCTACCCGTTGCCCTAAGCACTACCTGCAGTTTCCACGGACGTATGGTAATGCAAGATGATGTAAGGTGAGCTAAAGTAAGCTCAGCTAAGGTATGGTAAGGTAAGGTAAGGTAAGGTAAGGTAAGTTCAGGTAAGGCATGGTAAGCTGAGGTATGGTAGCGTGAGGTATGGTATAATGAGGTAAAGTATGGTAAGGCATAGTTAGGTTAGATGATGTAAGGTGAGGCAAGGTATGGTCGTGTAGGGTGAAATAAGAGGTAGGTAAGGTAAGGACGGCATGGTATAGGGTATGGAATAGGTATGGTATGGTAAGGAAAGGTAAAGTGAGGGAGATTAGCGCTTAACGTTTTGCCGAGAGATGGCGTTTGAAAGGCGCACAATCAACGAAATTATATCGAAATATAGTGGCGCCACTCAGCCGTGTAGGTCTTCGCCCGAAAGACTCGCAGCCCATGTAATTGTTGAACGACGCTGTGTAACTAGTTGCTGTTTATGGCTTCATATTCTTGTAAGTAATCTAGATTCAGATGGCTATAGAACGGATCGTTTGGTCCGTGAGAAACTAGGGATAGATGTCGCTTGACGAAGAGGGCCTACCTTCATTCTTTCCTTCCTTCATCCGATATTCCTTCTTTCCTTCTTTACCGCGGATCCTTCTCCAGACCTTCTTTCCTTCCTTCTGCCAGTCATTCCGTCCTTATGTCAGTCTGTCCTTCCTCCCCTCCATTCTTCTTTACTTCTGCCAGCCATTCCTTTCATCATTTTTTCTTCCTTTCTTGATTTTTGCCAGTTATTCCTACTCCCAGACTTCCATTCCTCTTCATGCAAAACGTTCGTTTCGATTAAAAACTCTGTTCCTGAACTCTCCTTCCGTAGGCCTAGGCTGCTCCAGTGTCTTCCAGGATTTCGTCGAATTTGACTTACTCAACGATTTTAATTAACAGGGCTACGCGTCGCGTTATTAATCCAACGCTATAGAAATTCTAAGATTTGTATTCTAACGATTAACATTAAGCTACGCACTTATGAGCTACGCACTTATATGGCCTACTTCTAAAGTATCTTTTTCAAACCCATCAGCGTTAACAATTTTAACCCGCTTCTGAAAATCCGAGGACTCCATTGCGTGTGTTAATCACTTGCTAAAGTTTATAAATGAAATAAATATAGATTGAGCAAAATAACCTTTGATGTGCTTTTGCAAAGCTGCCTTACGACTGAATTTTACACTAGTCTACTTGCGCGATATAAAAAATCCGTATTTATTGATATAGGCTATTGTGCGCAATTAACGATGACGTCATTAATATTAGTGACCATCTACGTAAGAGGTGGCTTCATTCCGCCAAATCTGTTGTTAACAAATACTTAGTTAACCGTTCGATAGTAATTCAGCGTTTTCCCACTTCGTCGTCACTCATCAGTGTGGACTGGTGTAGGGTAGGACTTCATAATTCCTTCTCTATTTAACACATTTCAACTATCTCACTACTAAGTAGTTTTCCAGGATTATTTTGTTCTATTACGGTCGCGTGTTCGTAACTAGGCTTGCTTCACGATTCGCACAGTTATAGAGGCTAATGTTTCGATCTTCCTTCTTTCCTCCCTTACCATAATCCTTCTCCAAACCTTATTCCTTCCTAAATGCCAGTCCTTCCGTCCTTATTACAGTCTGTCCTTCCTCCCCTCCATTTTTACAAGTACTTCTCAAGATCATTCCTTGTCATCATAGATATTTTCTTCCTTTCTAGCTTTTTGCCAGTTATTTTAACTAATAATTCCATTCCTCTTCATGCAAAACGCTCGTTTCGATTAAAAACTCTGTTCCTGAACTCTCCTTCCGTAGGCAACTCCAGTGTCTTCAAGGATTTCGTCGTTGATTTTTCGACCGTACTTACCCTGGAATTTGACTTTCTAAACGATTTTTATTTACAGGGCTACGCGTCCAATAATTACACACGCTATAGAAATTCTAAGATTTTTATTCTAACGATTAACATTAATCTACGCACTTATAGGCTACTAAAGTCTCTACTTAAAACCCATCAGCGTTAACAATTTTAACCGGCTTCTGAAAATCCGAGGACTTATTGCGTCTTAATCATTTGCAAGTTTAGAAATGTTAATCACTTAGCAAACGTGTCGAAAAAAAATAAATATAGCATGCAAAATAACCTTTGATGTGCTTTTGCAAAACGCCTTAAAAACTGAATTTTACACAACTTGAAATAAAAAATCCGTATTTATTGATGCGCAATTAGCGATGACGTCATTAATATTAGCGACTTTCTACGTAAGAGGTGGCTTCATTCCGCCAAATCTGTTGTTAACAAATACTTAGTTAATCGTTCGATAGTAATTCAGAGTTTTCTCTCTTCGTCGTCATTCGTCAGTGTGGACTCGAGTAGGGTAGGACTTCATAATTCCTTCTCTATTTAGCCTATAACATTTCAACTATCTCACTACTAAGTAGTTTGCCCCATTCATTTGCCCTCCCCCACTTTTCGCTGTTCGTAACTAGGTTTGCTCCCGTCGTGTAACTCTCCAGTTTTGTAATGCTGTTTGTATCTCACAATAAATGTCTTGTAATTTGGCTATGCAGCAGTTGTTGTTTCTCTTAGGTTAAGCAAATGCGTAAATGAAAGAAATATAGAGAATTGTACGGTTCTGCTTTTCTCTGGGTTTTTGCCGAGTGAACTTAATGGTTGGCGAACTTCATGCTCAAGAAGGAAAAACAACTTGAGGTTTGCGAATAATTCCATTCCGACAGTAACTTGCAAGAGGCTGAATATTTTAATGCGAGCCTTGCTGAACATCCATCGTATAAACTCAGAACTCTTCATAATCATTACTGATGTCGGAGAGCATTTCTTCAAAGCGTTCGTTTGACAAAGCCATGGGAAATAATTCAACACTAGAAAATATGCGCAGTTCCCAGCTAGGCCTATGTCAGAAATCCTGTATGCTGGATAAGCGTACGAAGGTAAACAAGAAAAGACATTCCAAAGAAAAGATAAACGAATGCGATTTGTGTAAGAAAAACTTTAGATGCGCCTATAACTTAAAGATTCACATGAGAATCCATACTGGAGAAAAACCATATATTTGCACTGTGTGTCAGAAAAGATTCACATGCTCTTCAAATCGGAAGAAACACAATGTGATCCATACTGGAGAGAAACAACCTTTTGAATGCCAAATATGTGAGAAGAGATTTTCTATGTCTTTCACTCTACGAAATCATATAAGAAGACATACTGGAGAGAAACCCTTTGGATGTCACATATGTGAAAAGAGATTTTTCACTTCTTTCCATCTTCGACGTCATGTTAGAATTCATATTGGAGAGAAACCATATCTGTGCAATTTATGTCAGAAATCTTTTTCACAGTCTTATGACCGGAAACTTCACATGCGGCTCCATTTTGGACATACCACAAATAAACCATCCCTATGCCAGCTGTGCTCGAAATCGTTCACACGCCACAGCAATTTCATGATTCACATGAGATCTCATACTGGAGAGAAGCCTTACCAGTGCCAGCTGTGTAAAAAGAGATTCTCCCAATCTTTCAATCTAAAAACACATGAGAGAATCCATACGGGACAAAAACCATACAAATGCCAGCTTTGTCCGAACGCTTTTGCACGCTGTAATGCCTTAAAGGTTCACATGAGAACCCATACTGGAGAGAGACCTTACCAGTGCCAGGTATGTCAGAAAAGTTTTAACCAATCTTCTGTTCTAAAATGCCATGCAAACGTTCATACTGAAGAGAGGCCATACCCTTGCCAGTTATGCGAGTTTAAAACTAATAATAATAATAGTCTAAAGAGGCACATAAGAATACACACCGGTGAGAAACACTATCTTTGTCAGGTATGTCTGAAAACATTCTCAAACTCTTCAAATTTGAGAACTCATGAAAATAGCCACTCTGGAGAGAAACCATTTCTGTGTCAGGTTTGCAACAAAACATTTTCCAGATCTACGACTCTCCAGCAGCATATTAGACTCCATACAAGAGAGAAATTCTACCAGTGTCAGATATGTAAACGAAGATATTCCCAATCTTATATTCTGAATGGACATACTAGAATCCACACTGGAGAGAAACCATATCACTGCGAGTTTTGCCAGAAATCATTTACATTCCCTTCTAGTCTGCAGGCTCACAAAAGAACCCACACTGGAGAGAAACCGTACCAATGCCAGTTTTGTAAGAAAATTTTTTCTCAATCTTCCAATCTAACAAACCATGTTAGAATACACACTGGAGAGAAACCATTCCAATGCCACTTATGTGCATTCAAAACTAATGTTAAAAGTCATATAACGAATCACACAAGAGCACTTCACGGAGAGAAGCCATACCTTTGCCAGGTATGTAATAAAACATTTGCATGTGCTTCAAATCTGACAATACATGAAAGAACACATACATGTTGAGGGTGCAAGATAATTGGATAGAGAGGACTACTTGGGGTACTGTTGCAGCCTTAGTTATATGCTACTCTTTCCTCTGTGTTTCTGGCACATCAAAAAGAATAATTATAATTGGTTGAAAGATTCAGGCAGGCGGAACATTTTGCTCCTGTTTGAATTGGTATTGACTCAATATTTGTAATAGATACATGCTCTAATTATTCATTCAACTGATGTGGAGGGAAACATTCTGACCTTTATTTAATGACAATCAGTCTTCGTTTGAAACAATGTTCAATGAAATAATGGAGAGGTAAATAAGAATGCTTTGCACATTCTGGTGATTTGAAGAGGTATATAAGAACCCAGTTTGGATAACAACCACGCAAATTCACTTAAGAAATCTTATGCCCGAGGGGATCATCTAACAGCTCACATGAGAAAACATTCTGGAGAGCATCATACAAATGTCAGTTATGTCAGAAATCATAAACCTGAATTTGGATACGTAATGCACGGTTGATATGTGAATCCATACTGGCAAGGAACTATACGGGTGCCATTTATGTCAGAAATCCTCTGCTATTCAGAAAGTGCATGTGAGAACCCATACTGGAGAAAATCCATACATTTTGTCAGTTATGTCCGATGTCATTTACAATAGTCTGTAATCTTAAGATTCACATGAGAAGAAGAACGATACACAGGCGCGCTCGTAACTGCCTGAACTCCTTACAATGACATGATGTAATTGATGTAATAAAGGATTAAGAGAACCGCGAAGTTTAAAGAAACAGAAAAACTTGTGCGACTGAGAATCAAGAGACATGCGATAAACCTTAATAAACGTTTTAGAACTGAACAGTTTTAAACTCTATCACGGAATACAGCCAGAGGATCTCAAAAGAGATTGTAAAGCAAAAATAGCAAACCTGTCTGATCGATTCATCACATTTAGTAGTACAGTCTTCAATCATAAACAATAGAGTGTTTGATAAGTAACATCATGATTCTAATAAACTTAGAAGCCAGAAATTTTAACTTAGAAATGTGCAACATTTCTTCACATGTGCTGAATTACTATTCCACATAGTTAAAGAGTGAAGAAAGATTGAGAATCTTGACTGCGATTTTAAATTTTTTTAAAGTGAAAAGGAAAGAAATGGAAAGTATGGCATAAAAGTGCTTGGTTACCGGTATATGTAAATAAGCCTACATACTGTACATTACATTAATTTTAACAATAGTTTCATATTTAAGCATTCTGTTGTTGGGAATCCTCCAGTTCCTTTTTATAGGTACCACATTTCTAAGGTGCCGAGGTTCTTTTCACGTAGGCTAATTGAAAAATGCAAATTATTTCAGATTATCAAACTGGAGTTTTATGTTTCTTACTAAGGACACAGTAAAGTGTTTCGTTCTGGGTTACACTCGTTGACAACTTGACAGTAAAAGTCTTGAGTTTATCTCAATCAGTACTTCAGCTGGTTAAGACACTACAGAGCTATCTGCTGTGCATCATTTTGTGAACTTTCTTTTGGACTACTGCTACTCATCGTCTTTGCTTTCCAGGCTAATTCAGAAACAGAATAACTTAGCTTATAATTCTGCTTACATTAAGTGGGCATATGTTTCTTTTTATTATGAATGATATAAGTTATAGTTCATTATGATTGTTATGTATTAAGAATAGTTGATGTTTTGTTTGAGATGTTGAACTGCCTGCAAGACTGATTATTATGCTTTAAGATCTTATGCTTAATGTGTGATTGTATTATAATTACACTGTGCGGTTTATTCTATCACATGAAACTGGTGTAAATCCAAATCTAGGTGTTACAACGATCCATTGAGCCGCATCATTTAAGACTACTTCCTTCTGTCAGCCTGTTCTTCCTTTCCTCCTTCCTTCCTTCTCCCAGTTCTTTCTTCCTTCTGCGAGACTTTCTTTCCCTTTCTTCTTTTTTTCTATCTGTCAGTTCTTTCCATTTTCCTTTCGCCAGTCATTCTTTCTTTCTTCCGTCCTTCCTTCTGCCAGTTCTTGCTTCAGCCAGGCTTTCCGTTCTTCTTTCCTCACTTGTTTCCTTCCGTCCTAAATACCTTCGTCCTTCATTCCTTCTATCCATCCTTCCATCTTTCCTTTCTGCCTTCCCTTCCTACAGTATGTCCCTAACTCTAACCGTTGCCTTAGGCCCTGCCTGCCCTTTCCATGGACTTATGGAAAGGTACGGTAAGTTATGGTATTGCGAGGTAATGTAAGTTCTGGGAAGGTATGGTAAGGCATGGTAGCGTGAGGTATGGTATAGTATGGTGAGGTAAGTATTTTATGGTAAGGTAAGACATAGTAAGGTTGCGTGTTGTAAAGTAAGGGGAGGTAAGGTATGGTCGTGTAGGGCAAAATAAGATAAGGGGTATGGTAAGGTAAGATAAGGCCTGGTAGGTTATGGAAAGGTACTGTATGGTAGGGAGAGGTATAGTAAGGCGAGATAAGATTAGCACTAAACGATTCGTCAACAGATGGCGTTTGAACGACACAATCAGCGAAATTAGATCGAAATACGGTGGCGCTTATTAACCGTGTAGGTCTTCGCCGGAAAGACTAGCTAGCAGCTCAGCTCGGAGACCGCGGTCGCTCCCTTCGTTACCCTCTCCACCACCTGATCGCCCCTTCTGACATCCCGTTCTTGTACGCAATCCAGTCCAACAGACATTGAGATGGCTATGGATCGGTTGTTCCGTGAGAAACTGGATGGATTTCACTTGACGGAACGTATCTTCCGCCTTCCTATTTTCCTTCTTTCCTTCCTTCCTCCGATATTCCTGCCTTCCTTCCTTACAGCGGATCCTTCTCCAGCCCTTCTTTCTGTCTTTCCTCCAGTCCTTTCGTCCATATGTCAGTCTTTCCCTCCTCTCTTCCATTCTTCCTTCTGGCTTCTGCCAGCCTTTCCTTCCGTCATTTATTCCTTTGTTGCTTCATTTTGCCAGTTATTCTTTCTGCCAGCTTCTCCCTCCTCTTCACGGAAACATTTCGTTCAATTTAAAAATCTGTTCTTGAACTCTTTCCTTCCGTAGGCTGCTCCATTGTCTTGAAGGATTCCTCGTTGATTTTCGAATTGACTCACCCTGGAATTCGACTTACCCAACGATTTTAATTCATAGGCCTACGCGTCGCGTGTTTACACCAACGCTATAGAAATTCTCAGATTTTTGTTCTAACGATTCACATATAAGTTACGTAGCCTACTTAGGCCTGTACCCTATATAATACCTCTAAGGTCAGATCTTCTTCAAATGCACCAGCGATAACAATTTTAACCCGCTTCGGAAAATCTGAGGACGCCATAATATGTGTTAATCACTTTCAAAAGTTTAGAAATGAAATAAATATAGCTTGGCGAAAAACAACTTCTGATCTGCTGTTGCAAAGTTGCCTTACGACTGAATTTTACTGTAACAGGTATTGCGCGATATAAATAGACCTACTCCGTATCTATTTATGCATGGTGCGCAAATAACGATGACGTCATTATTATTAGAGCCTTTCTAAAGACGAGGTGACATCTTTCCGCCATGTAAACTTTCAAATCTACTGTTAACACTTAGTTAATCGTTCGATAGGGCCTAGTTATTCAGCGATTTGCGTATTCGTCGTCAGTGTAGACTGTAGTGGAGTAGGATTTCATAATTCCTTCTCTATTTTAAACAATTCAAGGATCTCACCATAAATAGTTTCCCCCATACATTTGTCTCCCACTTTTCGCCGTTCGTAGCTTAGGTGTTGTTTTATATATCGAACTGACATCATCAATGTAACAAATTTAAAACTAAGCCATGCGATTTTTTGTAGCAGCATGTAGGTGATAATAGCTGGTGATAGCTGCATTTATTAATTACTTGTTTCAAAAGGCCATCCGAAATAATAAAAATTCAACACATGAACCTATGCGCGGTTCTCAGTTATGTCAGAAATCCTTTATGCTGGATAAGTTCATGAAGGAAAACAAGAAAAGCTATTCCAAAGACATGTCATACGAATGTGAGTTCTGTAAGAAACACTTTCGATTCGCCTATAAGCTAAAGATTCACATGAGAATGCATACTGGCGAAAAACCATTCGTTTGCATGGTGTGTCAGACAACATGCAGATGCTCTTCAGGTCTTAAAAAACACACTGTCATCCATACGGGAGATAAACAACATTTTGAATGCCACACATGTGAGAAGAGACTTTCCACGTCTTCCAGTCTACGAGTTCATGTTAGAATTCATACTGGGGAGAAACCATACCGATGCCAGATCTGCGAAAGAGCTTTCACACAGCAATCTAATCTGCAGGTTCACAGAAGAACGCATATTGGAGAGAAACAATTCCCATGCCAAGTGTGTGATAAAGTATTTTCCATTTCTTCCAATCTAGACAGGCATATCAGAATCCACACTGGAGAGAAACCCTATCAGTGTCATTTATGTGAGAAATCATTTTCAGAGCCTTACGAGCGGCAAGTTCACAAGAGGCTCCACTTTGGAGATGCCAGAGGGAAACCATACCTATGCCAGCTATGCACGAAATCGTTCACATGCCACAGTCAATTCAAGAATCACATGAGAACCCATACTGGAGAGAAGCCTTACCAATGCCAGGCGTGTAAAAAGAGTTTCTCTCAATCCTCCAATCTGAAAATACATGATAGAATCCATACGGGACATAAACCATACAAATGCGATCTATGCCCGAAATCTTTTGCACGCGCTAATGTTTTAAAGAATCACATGAGAATCCATACTGGAGAAAGGCCTTACCAGTGCCAGCTATGTCAGAAAACTTTTTATGAATCTTCCAGTCTAAGGCACCATGGAAATGTTCATACTGCAGAGAAGCCGTACCAATGCCAGTTATGTAAGTTTAAAACTAATAATAGTAGTAGTCTAAAGAAGCACATGAGAACGCATACCGGCGAGAGACCATATCTTTGCCAGGTATGTCAGAAAACATTCTCAGTCTCTTCAAATTTGAGAGTTCATCAAAAGTGTCACTCTGGAGAGAAACCCTTTCTGTGTCAGGTTTGTAACAAGACATTTTCTAGATCAGCTAATCTACAACGGCATATTGGAGTCCACGACAGACAGATGTCAGATATGTAAATTAAGATATTCCGGGTCTTCTTATCTAAAAGAGCATGTTAGAGTCCACACTGGAGAGAAACCATACCATTGCCAATTTTGCCAGAAATCATTCACATTCACTTCTTCGCTACAGACTCACAGAAGAAGAGAGAAACCGTTTCAATGCCAGTTATGTAAGAAATGCTTTCCACGACCTTCCCATCTAACTGAGCCTGCTAGAATCCATATCAGAGAGAAACTATTCCAATGCCACTTATGTTTATATAAAGCTAATGTTAAAAGTCATCTAACGAGTCACGCAAGAGCACATCACGGAGAGAAGCCATACCTTTGCCCGGAATGTAATAAAACATTCATTAGAGCTTCAAGTCTGAGAAAGCACGAAAGAGCACATATTGGTGATACCTTTTCTGTGCCGGGTTTGTAGAAACATTAAGAAACATTTTTCCAAACTTCCAGTCGACAAAACATACTATAATTCATACTGCAAAAGACGATCCCTTAGCTATAGGTGTGATAGTTATTCTCAAACCAAACTGTGCAGCTTGTGACACAAGAACTAAATGCCGGAAGGGTCATATCAGAACCGGTGTATGTTTGACAAGTAACATTATGATTTGTATAAATTTAGAGGCCAGAATATTATAGCCAGAATATTATAGTTGAAGATTGTCTTAATTAAATCGATTCAACTGAGGAAGCAAAATCGTTTCTGGGGAATTCTTTTGGATGTGGTATATGCGATAATATGTCTGAAATAGTGTATGAAATTTTCGCACATTATTCTAGACTTTCGAGCATTTCTTCACCTGACTACTTATTTGGTGTTGAATTCCAATTCCTCCTCCATCATGAATAGATGAGGAGCGCCCTTGTGGCTGCCGGTCTAGTGTTTTCATCTTCTGTAGCCTAACTAGAGAAATATTGCGTGTTTTCGAGTTATAAACTACAATAAAATACACATAGTTGGAGACTGAGGAAAGATTGACACGTGATTGTTTTGTAAAATATAAATAAAAATGTGTCGTTGAAGTGTCAGGTTTCTGAGGTTATATAAATATATAAATATATAGGCTTATATATAAATTTTAAAGATAAATAGGCTTATATACTGTGCATTGCTTTAATTTTAAAGATAATTACTGATTAAGCATTATGTTATAGATAATTCCTTCAGGTTCCTTTTTATAGGCAGGCACCACCGGTCTAAGCTGCCAAGGTTCTGTTAACATAATTGAAAAAAGTGTAAATTGATTCAGGTTATCAAAATTTAATTTGATATTTGTTGCTAAGGACACAGTAGAGTGTTTCGTTCTTGGTTCCACTCATTTGACAACTGGACAGTAAAGTCTTGAATTTGTCTCAATCAGTACTTCTGCTGGTCTAGACTCCACAGAACTATAGCTGTGCATCATTTTGTGAGACTTTATTTTGAACTGCAGCAGCAGCAGTAGCAGTAGCAGTAGTAGTTGTTGTAGCAGTAGTAGTAGTAGTAGCAGCAGCAGCAGCAGTAGTAGTAGTAGTGAATAATAATAATAATTATTATTATAATAGCTGCTGCAGCAGCAGCAGAAGCAGCAGTAGCAGTAGCAGTAGCAGTAGCAGTTGTTGTAGCAGTAGTAGTAGTAGCAGCACCAGTAGTAGTAGTAGTAGTGAATAATAATTATTATTATTATTATAATAGCTGCTGCAGCAGCAGCAGAAGCAGCAGCAACAGTAGTAGTAGCAGCAGCAGCAGCAGCACTAGCTGTAGTTGTAATAATAATAATAGGCAGTCAACTTATGGAACCTTTCACTTACAGCTGTTATGCTGTCTCAATTGCATTATACATTTTATCTCCGTGGTCTATATGCTGTCACCAAGAACACTAAGTAACTGTTATTGGTACGTTGCAGACTCGGTCAGGCTCATTGTGTGCCGATATTCTCTATTATAGGCTGTGTAATGATCAATCAATCAATCAAAGAAACTTGGTGACAGTTGTAACAATTGTGACAAATGGTGACATTGTAACCCCAAAACTTCACGTCGGCACGGGTAAAACCGGGTATACCCGTACCCGTGATGACCCTACCCGTACCCGACCCGACCCGTGAGATGCGTACCCGACCCGTACCCGACCCGCGGGTACGGGTCGGGTACGGGTAAACCCGCGGGTACGGGTATACCCGCAGTCCCCTAATGTTTATTCAGAAACAAAATTACTTACCTTGTTCTGCTTACGTTAAAGTTGTACTGTACTTTGTCGTTGTCAATGATATAACATATAGTTAAGATTGTTATGTATTAAGAATAGTTAGTGTTTTGTTTAAGAGGTTGAACTGCCTACTAGACAATTATGCTTTAAGATCTAATGTGTGTTTGTATAGGCAATTAATCAGTGCAGTTTCTCCCACGTGAAACTGGTCTATTCCCATATCTGGTTTACTATCACAACCGCGCGCCCACAACCGCGCGGCTAATTACCGCGTGCTATTCATTATGTCGCCGATCAAAACCGCGCTTCTAGTGGAGTTCTTTATCGTAAAACATCTTCGTAGGTAAAGACAACTCTTATGAAATTATAGTTCAAAGCTATTATGTTCGAAATCAACAAATTCCTACCTTAAGGCTAATAAAAAAGTGGATCAATGAAATTATAGCATCAAAGCTATTTTAACATTTATAAGCTATTTTATCCCTCCTGTAGGCCTACAAGTCTATTTTTCATTTAGAACATGTAAAACTTTGTCATTGTTCGTAGTGGAACATTTATTGAACGTTTATAAGTCTAGTTTTCATTCGAATTTTTAAATAAAAGAATTACCGTGACAAAAATATCGATTCCATACCGGTTATTTAGTCCCGCATTCAATTAATCCCAATGACACTTGATACCACGGCAATTAATATGCGAAGCAAAATGCTCCTTCATGGAACAAATAGCGAAAGCATGAATATTTTAAAATCTAACTGTGACCAAATATTGAAATAATTAGAAAATTATTAATAATGGTGCCCGTATACATTAAAAATAATTTAAAAAATAATGAAAATTTAATCCTACAAATTAGTGCTGTTATGTTTAAAATTAAATTGTTGTTAATTGTTAAATTTAATAACATAGACCTGGTGTGACGTCACACTACTCAGACCCCCACCCCCATGTCACACATCGTCACAAATTTCCGACGCCCCTCCCCTAGGTGCGTGACGTCATTTATGGACATCTTGTGGAAAGAAGCATGCCGAAAAATATCGATTCCATTTTGTGCGGGGCGCGTTGGTGTAGAGGATGTTCGGTGCCATGCAGCCTACAATTGCTCTTTCACTGTCATCAAGCCGACGATGTAGGGACCCTCCTCAAAGTCCTTCAAGCAATTGCTCATTCTTCAAGCGTGAAACTCCGATTGCTACTACAAGCGGCGAGCGGTGTGAGTTCAATCCCCAAGAAAGATGTATGCTAGACTGCAGAAATGAGTCGAATGAAATTTATATCGATTCCATTGTTTAAAAGAAATACTGTTATTCAACACTTGAAGCGCGGTTTTGATCGGCGACATATTGAATAGCACGCGGTAATTAGCCGTGCGGTTTTGGGTGCGCGGTAATTAGCCGCGCGGTTGTGGGCGCGCGGTTGTGATAGGATACCCCCATATCTAGGTATACGACACCGAATAATTAAGCCATAACATTTAAGACGAATTCCTGCTGCCAGCCTTTCCTTCCTTCCTTTCTTCTCTCCGCTTTCCTTCCTTCCATCCTTCTTTCCTTCCTTCCCGCCTTGCTTTCTTCTGCCAGTTATTCCCTATATTGCTAGTCTTTCCTTCCCCTTCTTCCTTCTTTCCTTCCTTCAGCCAGTCTCTTCTTGTCTTCCATCCTTCAACCAGTTCTTCCTTCCATCAGCCGTCCTTTCCATCGATCTACCCATTCATCCCTCCACAATACGCCCGCCCATCCGCCCATACATCCGTCTATCCGTCGGTCGGACAGATTAGCTCAACGTTTCGTCAACAGATGTCGTACGGTACGACTGTCATAAACAGATGGCGTACGGACGACGCATAATGATTTAAATTATATCGCTATTATTTGGCGCCACGTTACCAAGGGTTAAATTTAGCCGGATCTGAAGCGCTTCGGATTTGAGATCCGCCGCCTGAACTGTGACTATGAGATACGCCACCAAAAACTGGAGATCTGTCATATAGGCCTACTGTAAATATAACTTTGGTTGCAGTAATGGCTGATATGCATCATATTTCATGTATTTTTATTTTTTTATCAAAATAGCGAAAGCCAATATCAATTATAGATTATGGATTGGCCAGAAACACTTATGCTTGTGCTTTAACAAATTTGGAGATCCGTCTCCTCTGGATGCCAAATTCAACCACTGCACATAACCGCGTATGGTCTTCACCCCAAACACTCGCAGCCCATGTATAGCCTACCTCTCTAGACCGTGGTCAGTGGTCACTTCCTTCGTCACCTTCTCCACTTCTTCGCCCTCCCCCCTTATGACATCTCACTCATGGAAGTGATCTACTCCAATGGACTTTCGGGTGGCTATGAAACTTGAGAAATTGGATAGATGTCGCTTGACGAAGAGGGCCTCGTGTTTACTAAGTAATTAAGTAAGTATATCCTTTATTGAGAAGCACTAGCAAACGCACAGCACAGTAGGCTACATGGCAAGATTAATACATTCAAACAAATAAACACAAATTTATATATATATGCAACAATGAATTGAATGAGAATCGTAATCGTAATCTCCAAACTTCTAAAGCGCCACTCGAAAGCCAAGCGCAGCTAGGCACCAGCTTATTCACGAGCTCTGTCAGCTTTATTGTACATCAGGAGAACATAGAGGAAGAAGAGCTAGGGCCAGTCATAGGGGAAAATAAAGAGTTTAAATAGCCAGATCTATGGAAAACATAGTTTATTTGTATAGCATGACCATAGCGTAGCCTACTTCTCTTCCCATCTTCCTTCTTTCCTTCCTCCGATCGTCCTTATTTGCCTGCTCCCAACAGATCTTTCCGTCATTATGCCAGTCCTTCCTTCCACAATTAATCAATCAATTATTTTGTTACAATAAGCTGACAAGTAGCCTACGCAACTTATGCATTAATTTATCCCCTCCAGTCTTTCTTCCTTTCACCAGTTCTTCCGTCTGTCATTCTTCCTCTTCCGCCAAACGTTCGTTCGATTAAAAACTCGTCTGTTCCTAAACTCTATTCTTCCGTAGGCCTATGCAGTTCTGTGTCTTCAAGGAGTTTCTCGTTAGTTTCTCAATCGGACTCACTCTGGAATTTGACTCAACGATTTTTACTCATAGGCGTCGCATCATTGCACAAACGCTGTAGAAATTCACAGAATAATTTATTCTCTCAATTTCACGTATTATGCGAAGTTATCCTAATAGCCTACGCTCTGTTCCCAGGCCCGCAGAGAGAGGGACAAAATCTCAGGGGCCCGGCGACTTTTAGGGGCCCCGGCTGGGCCCAGCAATCAAGTTATGAAAAATATTATAATCAGTTATACAAAGTGTATGATTTATGCCTTTTAAAATATAATATTACGGATATTTAACTACAATAGTTGCATATATAAATATAATTTTGTAGGGTTGTACCTGCACTAGGCCTATTATTATTTCAGTTTGTTTAAAAAAAATTCGCATAAAGTCAAAGGATAGGCCTAGTTAGGGGCCCGTGACTGCTCTGCCTAGGGGCTCGGAATATCTGTCGGCAGCCCTGTCTGTTCCTATTGAAGCCCATCAGCGTTTACAATTATTAGCTTACCCGTTTCCCGTTTTTGAGGCCATAATATGGGTTTCTCACTTGCAAAAGTTTAGAGAAGAAATTACTCACTTAGCGCAATATTACTTCTGTTGTCAAACTTGCCTTAGCCTACGACTGAGTTTTACAGCACTTGCGCGATATAAAAATCTCCGTATTTATTTAGGCTTATTATGGAGCGCAAATGCGCAATTAAAGATGACGTCATTAATATTAGCGTCGTAACGTATGTTGTTTTCTGCCAAATAAAATTTGGTGACTGCTTTCTCGTGTAAAATTTCAAATCTACTATTTTACAAGTTTTCCGTTAATAATTAGCCTATTCGATAGTAATTCAGCGGCTTTCCTTCTCGTCGTCGGGCAGACTAGGACTTCATCATTCCTTCTCTATTTCAAACATTTCAAAATTCTAAGGATCTATATTGCTCCCATGCATTTCTCCCACTTTTCTCTGTTCGTAGCTTAGGCGTTGTTTTCTATTCTACCATGTCTCTTACTGGAATCAGGAATGTGCTCCGAGAACGACTGCTTTGAAAAGCTGAGTAGGGCTACCTATTGATTTTAGACATATCCGATTCACTGACTTTCTCAATCGAGTTGATATATTTTAAACGAAACTTACAGTCCGTTTTAAGTCTTTAATATATTGGACATTTGACAGCTCAACGTTCGAATAACAGCCTCCGTGGCTGCCTTTTGTAACAAATTTAAATCTAACAGCGATGCTATTTTTCATAGCAGCGTGAAGTCGAGCGTGCAATCTTTTCCTGTTACAAGTTGACTCAATAATTATTTGATGTTTTATCGTTCATTTTATGGTCTATTATATTATTTTATGATTTATGACTGCTATGTTTCCAGACGTTACATAGGCTAGGGGCCAATCCTTTCGATATACCTATAAGCTAAAAGATTCACTTGAGTATCCATACTGGAGAAAGAGCATTCCTGTGCAAAGTGTGCCAGAAAACATTCAAATGCTATGCAAATCTGAAAAAAGCACAATAATAACCCATGCTGGAGAGAAACCGCATGAATGCCACATATGTCAAGAGATTTTTCTTGTCTTCCTATCTGAGAAATCATGTTAGAATTCATACTGGAGAGAAACAATAGCAATGCCAGAACTTCCAAAGAGCTTTCACACAACAAGCTTATCTGAAGGTTCACATGAGAACCCATACTGGGAAGAAGCAATTTCTATGCCAGCTATATAATACAATAATTATGGTCTAGTTCTTCCAATCTACAGAGGCATGTTAGAATCCATGCTGGAGGGAAACCCTATGTGTGCCATTTATGTCACAAATCATTTTCAATGTCTTCTGACCGGAAAGTTTACATGAGGCTGCATGTTGGAGATATCAGAAAGAACCCATACCTATGCCAGCTATGCACGAAATCGTTCACTTGCCACAGTCAATTCAAGATGCACATGAGAACCCATACTGGAGAGAGGCCTTACCAATGCCAGATGTGTAAAAAGAGTTTCTCTCAATCCTTTGGCGTGAAAAGACATGATAGAATCCATACGGAACATAAACCATACAAATGCCAGCTATGCCCGAAAACCTTTTCACGCTGTGATGGTTTAAAGATTCACATGAGAACCCATAGTGGAGAGAGGCCTTACAAGTGCGAGGTATGTCAGAAAAGTTTTAATCAGTCTTCCAATCTAAAATGCCATGCAAAGGTTCATACTGGAGAGAAACCGTACCAATGCCAGTTATGTAAGTTTAAAAGTAGTACTAATGGGAATCTACAGATTCACATGAGTAAACATACCGGCGAGAGACCATATCTTTGCCAGGTATGTCTAAAAACATTCTCAAGCTCTTCAAATTTGAGAAGTCATGAAAGGTGCCATTCTCGAGAGAAACCATTTCTGTGTCAGCTTTGTAACAAGACATTTTCCAGATCTACTGTACTAAGATGGCATACAGGAGTTCATGCCAGAGAGAAATCATACCAGTGTCAGATATGTGAACAACGCTTTTGCGAACGTTCTACTCTAAAAGAGCATATTAGAACCCATACTGGAGAGAAACCATACCAATGCGAGTTATGTAAGAAATCTTTTCCACAATCTTCCCATCTTACAAGGCATGCTAGAATCCATACCGGAGAGAAACCATTCCAATGCCACTTATGTGCATTTAAAACTAATGTTAAAAGTAATCTAATACGTCACACAAGAACACATTGCAGAGAGAAGCCATACCTTTGCCAGGTATGTAATAAAACATTCACAAGACCTTCAAGTCTGAGAAAACACGAAAGAGCACATACAAGAAAGACGAATTCTGTGTCAGGTTTCTAATACAGCATTTTTTCCAAGCTCCAGTCTACAAGACCGTTATAGAATATCTAGCTATAGGATTGATGGTTATTCTGAAACAAATCCGGTAGGCCTACATGTGGGAGAGGACTTTTGTTCAAGAACTTTAAATTGCCAGAGGATTCATATCAAACCGGAAAACATATATGAAATAAAAATGTTCTATATGTTGTGGGTGCAAGATCATTGAATAGAGAAGAATACGAGTATTGTTGCAGCCATATTTGAATGGTATACTCTTCCCTCTTTGTTTCTGTCACATCAAGATGAATTATTGGTAGGAGGTGATGATTCAAACAGACGCTAAATTTTGCTCCTAGCGAAAGACATGGAATTGGTATATTCAGATACAGTATTTCTAATACATGCTGTAACATGCATATACTAATTATTCAATTTACTGTTCATAGGGGAAAACGTTCCGACCTTAATGTAATAACGGTTGGCTTTGTTTTTGAACAACAATAAAATTATGTAGAGGTATTTAATTATCCTTTGCTCATCCTTGTGATTTGGAGAGGCATAAAAGAACCAATTTTGGAGAAAAAGCACACAGATTCACTTCTGAAATCGTATGCTCAATACACTAGATGGCCATCTATCTGACAGCTCATATGAATAAAAATGCACATGTCAGTTATGTGAGAAATCCTTTGCTGAAGGTAGCACTCTGAATGCACACACTAGAAGCCATACTGGAGAGAATCCGTATGAATGTCAATTATGTCCGAAAACATTTGCTCACGGTAGTAATCTGAAAGTGCATGTGAGAACACGTACTGGAGAAAAACCATAAATATGTCAGTTATTTCCGATATCATTTTCAATAGTCAGTAATCTTAAGGAGCAAAACAATACAGATGCGAGGTTTGTAATAAAGGATTCACAGATCTGCATAAACACAGAAAGAGGCCAGAAAATTATAGTTTGACAATGTCTTAACGAAATCGATTCAACTGAGGATGCAACATCGTTTAACTGGTAAAATCTGTTGGATGTAGTATATGTGATGATATGTTTGAAATAGATAAGTAATTTTTCGTTCATTGTTCTAGCAGCTCTAACCTATCTAGCATATCTCCACCGGACGACTTACAATTCCATAATTCCAGTCTTTAACTACATATAAGACTGAATACAGATTGAGACACTTGATTGTTATCTGAGATGAAAAAAATGGAAAGTGTGTCGGAGAAGTGCCAGGTAACCAGGGTCCGATTTGTCAAAAAAGAAGCAGGGGGGTCGGAAATCTATAGAACTATTAAAAATTTTCGGAGCCGCAGTAATATTTTTTAACCCCCCCTCTTATAGGCCTTCCCAGCCAGAGATGGGCACGATTAATTAAATTGCTTATCGATTAAAATTAGATTTAGCAAAATCTTGTAGCTAATCGATCAGGAGTGGAATTAGCTGTTAGCTAATTAATTAGCCTATCGATTAGAATTTAATCGATTAGTTAGCCTATCCATCTCTGTTCCCAGCCTCCTTTATGTTTTCTTCCCAACACCCATCATCAGTATAATATACAATACATGTATGTGTATATATATAAAATTATGTATATATACACAATACAATACAAAGTATACAGAACACCATTTGTAAATTGCTACAGTACAATGCAACTTTTGTTAACAAAACAATTGCCTGCTGTCACTGTGTGTTTTGCTTCAGTCAGAAATTTCAAATGAAATTGTGAAGATTAAATTAAAATAAAAACCTGGGAAGCCACCACACATTGGCCACTGTCAAATAGCCACAAATAAGAATAATTTTATGTTCATACCTTAAAACACTTAAATAGCTTATTTGATTAACAATGGAGCTTTCCTGGCCTTTTTCTGCAAAATTTCTCTTGACAGTTTCAAAATCAATTTTCTGGCAATACTCAAACTGGCCAAATCCACAAGATAATCTTCTTGAGACATTGCAGACCTTACAAATTCTTAATTAGCTTGAATTTGCTGAATGATCTCTCTGCAGAGGTTACTGTTTCCGGAATTAACAGTATAACCTAAACTCACACAAACATTTGGAAATAGCTCTGAAAGATTGACTGTGTTAATAAGTTCAACAGGTCAATGGTGTAAATTTTGGGCACATCAAAAAATTGTCTTATGTACGGAGGGTAAATGTTTAATTTCTGTTATGAAATCCTGACCATTAAGGAAAGCAAGATATTGCTTTGCTAAAGTTAAAGTTTTTCTTCCAACAAACAGGCAGACATGGTTAGATATAAAATTATTTCCACAAGAAAGCAAACCTTTCAGGGCTCCTGATCTGTCACCATACATTTTGGACGGCTTATCTACAACTTTTACTTTTCATATCTGAAGGCTTAAATAAATATATGCATAAAATGGAAAAACTGCAAAATAAGTTCTATAATGTCAGACAGATGAACAGCAGAAGAGCTAACCTTCCTGATGATGAGGCTGGCCGCTGGTGATGTTGGAAACTGGATCCTATGACTCATTTCAATTGGGGTGCGTGTAATGAATGGTGGCTGGGGCCTATAGGAGACTGGAGAAAGCTTTAGTAGCATTGACCTACAGATGTGAAGGGCACTGTAGGCTAGCAGGGCACTATCAATCATACGCTTGCTGGACCTTGTTCGATAACTCCTCCGGCTCAGCCAGAAACTACGCTCCCGGCCCTCTGGGCCCAGGAGCAATGAACCGGCTGCACCCTCTCATAGGCCCTGTCATAGTAACCAAGTGACAACGCAGATGAAAGTACGGTGGCCGAGAGGAACCAAGTTGTTGTATTATCTGAAAGGATAACCCTATTCCGTAAAAAGTATATCCCAATATCAACCTACATCAGGCCGATTGGTCATAATGGAGACTATATTTTTTATTATGGAGTCATTTGGAGTAGGACTGTGGGTAATGAAAGTGAGGGGGTCCAGCCGACCCCCCCGGGGGTCGGCCAAAGACCAGAAGCATGGGGGTCAAAATGAGAAGCAGGGGTTCCAACCCCTCCGACCCCCCCGGCAAATCGGACACTGCAGGTAACCGAGGTTACATAAATATTTTTAAATAGGTCTACATACTGTGTTTCTTTAGTTTCTTTCAGTTATACGGAATCATGAGCATCCTATTCATAGATACGATATTTCTAAGGTGCCGTGGTTCTATCCACATAATTAAAACAGTGTAAATTGTTTTACGTTATTAAACTGTAATTTTATGTTTGTTACTAAGGACAGAGTAAAGTGTTCCGTTCTGGGTAAAATTCTTTGACAAGTTGACAGTAAAAGTCTTGAATTTATCTCAATCAGTATAATCCGAAATCTAAGCACTAGAGAGCTATTATTGCATCATTTTGTGAGACTTTATTTTGGACTATTGCTACATATTGTCTTTGCATTCCAGGTGTATTCAGAAACAAAATTACTTAGCTTTATAATTCTGCTTAGAATAAGTAGGGTGTGTAGTATTTTGTCATTATGAATGACAGAAGGTTTAGTTAAGATTGTTATGTATTTAGAATTGTTGGTGTTTTGTTTAAGAGGTTGAACTGTCTGCAAGACAGATTATTATGTTTTAAGATCTCATAAGCTTAATGTGTGATTGTATTATACTTAATCCGTGGAGTTTCTTCTCCCACGTGAAACTGGTGTTTGCCCAAATCGACGTATTACACCGATCAATTGAGCCGCAATATGTAAGACTAGGCTACATCTTCTGCCAGCCTTTTCTTCCGTCGTTCCTTCTGCCAGTTCGTCCTTCATCCCTACTTATTTCATTTCGGTTTTCCTTCCGTCCTTCGTTGCTTCTTGCCTTCTATCTTTCCTCTCATCTTTTCTTCATCCCTTTCTTTCTTCCTCATCCTTCGTATACATCCCTAACTGTACCCTTTGTTCAAAGCACTCGCTGCCCTTTCCTTGGACTTCCTTTCGTTGAAATTGGTCTGCGAAGGGTTTTGTCAAACAGACGTCCGTCCGTCCGTTTGGGTCCCCGGGAAACGGCGGCGAAACCTGAACGATGGAATTAGGTCGATTAATTAATTCGTCTGTGTTCAAAAGGCTTATGTGGATATATAGGCTATTTGCGCAACACTGATGAGTCTTTCTTGAAGTAGCGCTATATACACTGTGTCCTGAAAAAAAGGGACCCCTTTTGGTAATATGAAAATAAACTAGTAAATGTTCATCGATTTTTAAAATTCCAACACCATTTTAATCCTGACATAATTTGCTAAATACTGGTTGAAGTATAAAAGTTTTTGTTATTTAATAATGACGTCATAATGACGTCATTTTCATCAAAATTCAAGTGTCAAGGACGGCACAAAAATCCTATAAAATTTTCAATATTATTTTAAACTGTCATTTATCAATTATAAAGCAGCATACAGACGATGATTTTGACTGTTCTTTGATGTAGCGATGGTAAACAACTTTTCATCCGTGAACTGTCCGTGAAATTTACCATGTGAACCGGATAGCGATCTAACAGTTGCCCTGAACGCTCAAGCCGTGCTTTCTTGTTGGCTTCTGTTAATTCCGTCGCTCGACGTTTCTTAAAACATTTTAAGCCGAGGTCTTTCTTGACAATTTTATGCGCGGTAGTCTTTGAAATGCCAGTCTCTCGAGCGATTTCTCTTAGCGTTAGATGCGACTGTGGTTTATCTTCTTGACTTAAAACAAGCTCTTGCACCTGTTCAATATTTTCATGTTTCTGTGCAGTTCTCGGTCTACCGCTACCCGAGCGACGCTGAGACGATCCGGTGAAATCAATGTTTCTTAGAAGCTTCTTTAGACCACCTAATGTCCAACCATTGTCCAGATATTTTCTAATGAACTTTTTGCTCCGTAATGTTTGTTTTACCGTAAAAATTTTATAAAAATTTTGTCTTCGTGGCTGAACGCCATTTTCCAACCGTGTTGTTTTTACAATTTGCTATTTCAAGACGTCATTATGACGCAATTTTTTTAACTGGGCCGTTCATAAATTACAAATTTGTTGATAATTATGTCAGGATTAAAATGGTCTTGGAATTTTAAAAATCGATGAACATTTACTAGTTTGTTTTCGTATTACCATAAGGGGTCCCTTTTTTCAGGACACAGTGTAGACTAGATTTGCAATCTCTATTATGCTTATTTAGCGCCTTTTGCGAAATTCACAGCTCCCTGGTTCCGCCACTCGGGCTCCTAATCTGGACTCCTAAAATGACAGACAACCTGAGGTCTGCGCACGTATAGGCCTACGGTGGTGAAGAATCTCACCCGATCAATTCTTAGAAAAATGAACCGAGTCGAGGACCCATGCTGTTGCTACAGAAAAGCGTTTCTATTTACATTTATTTAATTTTACTAAAGTAAAACCCTATGTCCCATAGTAGAACGTGAGGTGTTCATTTCTCGTTCTTTAGCCAGAACTGGACTAACCCGTGGTCATACAGGACAGCTGCTTATCGCAGGACTTGCCATTTACTCCACCCAGCGTGCGCCAATAGGCCTAATGTTTGATAGCTGAAAAACGTAGAGGCCTTTTATTTTTTAAAGAAGAGCATTACTTTGAGCTATCCCGAGAGGCAACCATGCATATGAAGTGTTAGCTGCTTCATTTTCTTAGCCTCGGCATATGAGGACGAATGGCCAGTCCTCTGCCTCGCGACTAGAGCTCTGCGCCGACTTCAAAGTGTCGGCGGCGGCGCGCCGGTCATTTTTAGTCGGCGGCGGCGGCGCGCCGCCGACCAACAAAAATCGGCGGCGGCGGCGGCGCGGCGCGGCGTGGTCGGAGCCGGTGACGGATCCAAAAGTTGATGAGGGGGTCAAATGTTCGTCCGAATTTTTGAAATAGTTTGAATTTTCACACTGTAATTCTGTCATTTTAAGCTGTCATCTGAACAAATTGCTCTATTATTTCAGTGCTGATAGGAATCAGCTGCCACTCGTAGTTTGAGTCGTGTTTGAGTTTGAGTACATACAATAGTAGCAAACCAGACATTTATTGAAATTAATATAAAAAGTAGAAAACAGGGCTTACGTTCAATTTCTAAGAACGTCATAAGCCTTTAGTAAACGAATTGCTGACTATAAGACACAATTATAAATATAATAATCTTCGTTTATTATTTCAAACAGACACGCCGCAGTATGATTACAATAGTGTGAACAAATTTAAAAAAATCGAATTTAACTGTTTGGCAGCCACGCACGGGCGCACATCACGTCCTACTGCTCATTTTACGAAAGCCAGATGGCGAATGAAGGGCTTTGTCCTTTGGAGGGTAGCGAAAATTGATCACGCGTCCATGCTGATATTCTACTCTTCGTGCCAAAGTGTTACTATTTACGATAAACCCCCTCCACGACGTATCACAAGTAATTAATTTTAATTATTTTCAATTTGCTAAAACTTTAGTCAACGTAGCAGGAAGAGTGCATCCTTTACTTATAGATTAAGAAGACCTGGTGCCATCTGTTTTTATATCAAAAACTGCTTGCCCGCGAGTTTGCCTTTAATAGCTTCAGCCATCGCGATACTATTTATAATTATATCCAATTCGTCACAATTAAAGTTAATGTTATTTATTTCAAGAACGTGAATTGATTTTATAAATACCAAATAGTCTTTGTTTCATAGCAGTTTAATCCACAGCAGTTTAAAATGCAGATCGCCAAACCGAAAAGCCACTATTAGGCTACTTAGGGATTTGCAATTTCTTAAAATGCATGCCTATCCAAAACACTGTATGACTTGGGTTTAGATGCACTAGAAATTTTATATAATTATATTACACTGTTGGAGCATGAGCTGCATGTGCTAATTTGATGATGGATGTGCTTAAGCCTGCAAGATGATCAGGTGGGGTATCATATCAAGGATTACTCATTCACTGTGCATGCGTTTTGTGAATGTATGACTCTTGCACTTTGGAACTTTTAGCCTAAATTCTGAGAGAGAGAGGTCACTTTGTTCACTCGGAAAATGAGGGTCAATTTAAAGTCATGCCAATCTTCCGTGGCTGTCTTCCTCTCCGGCCCCTCCCTACTTACATACTTTAAGATAGACAGAACAGCAATACTTGGGGAAGCAAATTATTTGGGTTAAGAAAAGACCTAAACCTCGCCCATGCCAAGCCCGTGGCCCGTTATAGCAGCGCACCATGACGGGCGCGTCTGGTCGAAAGGGGCGCCGGCATAGAACCAGGAAGGGTACGAGGGCGGTTCACCCCAGACCTATGACTTAATACTGCCGATATTGTATAGATTATAATAAAGTATTCTTTACATGTACATTCACTGAAAGCTGCACTGAGGGGTTAACTTAACCCCACAGGTAATTTCATGGAATTAATTGGAGGGGTTGAAAATGAATTCGGAGTTGAATACTCCCAACGCCCCCCCCGACAATTGAATCACCGTATATATATATCCTCTGTCTTACATATGTGTATATGCATGTAAGGCAGAGGGCCTTTTCTATCTTCTCTCATTCCTATCCGTCTATTCGATATATCTATCAGTTATTCAATCAATCAATCAATCAATTTCTGTTTATTCACAACACCAAGCTGATAGGTCGTAACTTGTTACAGGTAACAGATGGAAAAATTGTCTAAGCTCTGACAGTTAGTTATTAAATGGGTTGAGATAGCAAATATTATCTCTGCTCTAACTAAGGAAGAATTATAGGCTGGTGGCAATGTTAGTTAGGGAACCAATATGGTATAGACCGAGATAATGTATTTAGTAGATGTTTTTAAATAGTACACGTGATATGAAATTTCGATCGTCCTTGGTTGGGAGGAGGAAACCGTGTGGCCTCGGTCTTAGCTCATAGCGGAGGTGGGGGCGGCTTGGAGGAAAGAGTCCACGCAGAACATGGCTTTCATTTGCGTTAATAGCCGCGAATAATCGGCCATCAGCTGAATCCGCCAGCTCCGCAGCGGTGGGAGCGTCAGGGCCAATAAGGCCTCTGCGCTTCATCCTGGCTATCTGCTGTTCTATTCTTCCTCTGTCTTCGGCGGTTGCATAGCCCCACCATGCCGGGGAGGCATACATGAGTTGTGCTATGGTTGTCATCTTGGCAACAACATGCAATGACGGTGGGCGAAGGCCATGCGATCGCAAGACCCCCAGGGCATACATGGACGACGAAGATGCTGATAGTACTGAGTCCACGTGTGAGGTCATTCTTAGGTCAGAGCGGAGGGTAATTCCCAAGACCTTGATTGAATCTACTCTCTCGGCTTCGGGAATGACCTGAGGGACGAAGATGCCCGCCCATCCATCCATCCATCCCACCAAACCATCCATTTATCTATCCATCCATCCCATCATCTGTCCGCTGTCTGCCTATCTGTGTCTCTCTGTCTCTGTATGTCTGTCGGTCTTTGTCTGGCTGTCTCTGTGCTGGATGTATGTCTGTCTGAGTGTCTGTGTCTACTTCTATTGCCCACTGAAGAAACAATTTATCGTGAAATCACACAAAACATGAAAAATTCAACAAAAACAATTAAACACTTCAGCGTGGCATCGGCGGCGCGCCGAAGAATTATCGGCGGCGGCGGCGTCGGCGCGCCGATCCACAAAAATCGGCGGCGGCGGCGTCCAAAAATGTCGGCGGCGGGCGGCGCGGCCGGCGCAGGGCTCTACTCGCGACTCATCTTTCCACCGTCAGTGTGCGGTCAATGTACTCATTATAACAGCGGCAAACAAAGCATAAATGAGCAGATATTTAACGGTACATGTACTGGTTGTCTATAAAAACCTTCTCTCAGGCCTACAGTTAATTTCAAATGCCCATGTAATCGTTGTAAACAATTTAATGCATGTACGCTTGTCAGATCCAAATAAAGGCTACGTTAATTAGTTAAACAAGTTCACCTTGGTTGTTATATGAAATCCGCTCTATTGGGTGCAAACCCTCCACCTCTCGATTGCAGGCCCAGCATCCAACTGAACGTGGATCCATTTTCTCCAAAGGATTATGATTCTTTTTTATTGCGGTTTCCATGGTGTGGACATTACGATAACCTCCGCCATATATTAGATTAGATTGGATTAGATTAGATTATATCAGATATGCAAATGAAATAGTCCTTATTACCCTCCTCCCAACGGATCCTTCAGCCCTTATGCCAGTCTTTCCTTCCTACCCTCCATTCTTCCTTACTTCTGCCAGCCTTTTCTTCCATCATTTCTGTATTTCTTCCTTTTGCCAGTAGGCCTTTTACCTTCTGCCAGTCCTTCCTCTTCCGACAAACTTTCGTTCGATTAAAAACTAGTGTGTTCCTGAACTCTATTCTTCCGTATGCTGTTCCAGTGTCTTCAAGGATTTCCTCGTTGCTTCTCAAGCGGATTCACTCTGGAATTTGATTCAGCGATTTTAACTCATAGTAGGGTTTATTCGTAACAATATCATTGCACAAGCGCTCTAGAAATTCACAGAATTTTATTCTGTGGATTTCACATTAAGTGAAGCTTAGTTTATCCGAAATTATTCTATATTAGGCCTATAGGCCTACGCTTTGTTCCCCATGAAGCAAATCAGCGTTTATAACGTAAGTCTTAGGCCAATACAATTTTGACCCGCTTCTGAAAATTTGAGTGTTTCTCACTGGCAAATGTTTAGTAAAAAAATTACTCAATTTGCGGAAATACTTCTGATCTCCTGCTGAAAAACTGACTTAGTACTGAGTTTTGCAGAACTTGCGCGATATAAAATATCCGTATTTGTTATTTTATGCATGAAGCGCAATTAAAGATGACGTCATTAATATTAGCATCTTTCTCCATAAAAGGCGGTTTTCTGCCATGTGAAATTTCAAATCTACTGTTTTACAAGTTTCCGTTATAATTATTCGATAGTAATTCAGCGGTTTG